>VDFB02281291.1:51707-303591 GCA_007258455.2 Sequoia sempervirens
CTTTGCTTCTCACTAGTTTTGAAATATTTCATATTAGTTTTCTAGGTTATGAACATAATTGATAATTGCTTCTAGAGATGGAAAACAAGCATGGCGATCATAAACTTATAGAATTTTGTTTATTTTAATTATTTTTGGTCATTCTTGAATGACAAAAAGTGTGCTATGAAGAATCATATTGTATTTTTTGTTTATCATATTTCAATATTTTTGTATATCTTGACGAGTTTTGTATTGATAAGTAGGAGGTATTTTCCACATCCGGTCAGATTGTGATATTGCTATTAGGATTCAATCATGTATTTTTACGAGTCAAACTCATTGACCCATGTTTCATGAGTAGTGGTTCACAAGAACCCATCTCTCATGATAGTGAATGGTCCACTTAGCACTCATTGCATCTAGGTGATGCTCAAAGAGGTGAAACATTGGGCCTTCCTAGGAGGTCACCCATACCAATACTACTTTAGCTCAAGCGTGCTTAACCATAGAGTTTTTCCCAAGGTTAAGTCCACTTAGCTTGCAACCCCATTTACAAAACCTTCAACAAGTGTTGTGCCTTATGATTTATTTTGGGGAAACCCTTTCGAGAGAAGGAATCCACACTCCAAAAGCCAACTAAGATATTATTCAAAATCAAGAATATTGCAATATACTTGTAGAACAATATTTATCAAAAGTATCACCGACTAGAGATATTGAGGAAACTCAAAATCTATGAGACTCTCTCACACAATAGAATCCAAAATACATAGCCATAATACAATTCCCTCATATAAATGAGGTTTTCCTTCTATGGAAAACAAAACTAGCATAGTGTCTATTGTTATCTCTATGAGCTAATGATGAATGGTCTAGATTTATAATAAAAAATATATATTTAAGGTGTTATCTATAAACCCCCACTAGGACGTGTGGTCCTTAGATAAGTATCATATACTAATATCTAATTCTTTCACTTGATCATGGGAAAGGTTGATAGAATATTGAACCCTCTTTGCTTCTCACTAGTGTTAAAATATTTCATATTAGTTTTCTAGGTTATGAACATAGTTGATAATTGCTTCTAGAGATGGGAAACAAGCATGGTGATCATAAAATTATAGAATTTTTTTTATTTTAATTTTTTTTGGTCATTCTTGAATGAAAAAAAGTATGCTATGAAGAATCATATTGTCCTTTTTTTATAATATTTCAATCATTTTGTATATATTAACGAGTTTTGTATTGATAAGTAGGAGGTATTTTCCACAACTGGTCAAATTGTGATATTGCTATTAGGATTCAATCATGTAGTTTTATGAGTCAAACTCATTGACCCGTGTTTCATGAGTAGTGGTTTACAAGAACCCATCTCTCATGATAGTGAATGGTCCACTTAGCACTCATTTCATCTAGGTGACGCTCACAGAGGTGAAGCATTGGGCCTTCCTAGGAGGTCACCCATACCAATACTACTCTAGCTCAAGCATGCTTAACCATAGAGTTTTTTCCAAGGTTAAGTCCACTTAGCTTGAAACCCCATTTACAAAACCTTCAGCAAGTGTTGTGCCTTATGATTTATTTGGGTCAAACCATTTCAAGAGAAAGAATCCACACTCCAAAAGTCACCTAATATATTATTCAAAATCAAGAATTTTACAATATATTTGTAGAACAATATTTCTCAAGAGTATCATTTACTAGAGATATGGAGGAAAATCAACATCTATGAGACTCTCTCACACAATACAATCCAAAATATATAGCTCCATAATACAATGCCCTCATATAAAGGAATTTTTCCTTCTATGGAAAACAAAACTAACATAGTATTCATTGTTATATCTATGAGCTAATGATGAATGGTCTAGATTTATAATAAAATATATATATTTAAGGTGTTTCCTATAAACCCCCACTAGGACGTGTGGTCCTTAGATAAGTATCATTTACTAATATCTAATTATTTCACTTGATCATGGGATAGGTTGATAGAATATTGAACCCTCTTTGCTTCTCACTAGTGTTGAAATATTTCATATTGGTTTTCTATGTTATGAACATAGTTGATAATTGCTTCTAGAGATGGAAAACAAGCATGGTGATCATAAACTTATAGAATTTTGTTTATTTGATTAATGTTATTTTATTTTTTATTCAATTGTTTGTGCAATATTTGGGAGTGGATAGTTTGTTGAAGGATGATTAGGATTTGTAAGATGTTGCTCAATTAAATTTTTTATTTAATATTTAAAATATATGCATTTATAATTTAGAACATTATTTAATTTAAATATATAATTTATATTAAACATTTTTAAAAACATCACTTAAAATATATAATTAAATTAACAAGAGTGAAATTTTTATGGTAAATAAGTGCTACCAATGGGGGTACCTCCCTTGGTATTGATGAAAAAAAAATTACGTACAGTGCATGCTATGCACGAGAGTACATTCAAGCCTTCTTTAGATCATAGATGCCTTCAATGAGTTTTGCAGCTCTCACAAAAAATAATAGTCCTAATAGATCTCCAAATTAATGTAGGAAGGAGAATAAGAAAGTTTCCATATTGTTGCATGAGATGTTATCCCATTACAATGAGAGAGCCTATGCAATGGCTTTTTTTTTCTTTGCCACATTTGCATCAAAAAATACGGCCACCCAACCCCACATGGGCATTGTCTTGATCCCTTTGATAACTTCCATAGCTTTGGGAATATCTTTTCCTTTTAGCATGCCAACAATAATGACTTAAGCAAGTTCAAGAAACCTTGAGCCTTGAATGAGATTCATTCAGAACTGGTTGTATACCATCACATCATGAATATGGGGTTCATACTAGCACCCCTCACCCACTATCTTAATGTGATCATTGATATTTTATTCTCCTTGCACTTTAGGAAAAGCCTTTGGACCTGCATCTTCATGTCTTCCTTTAAGTAGCAACATTGGACCTCCATATTTTCATTATGAGATGAAGACCCTCACCTTTAATAACTAGGATCGAATTTTGTAGTGGGTAGACACAAGCTGGAAAAGCCAACATTTCATCAAGTTTATCTCAAATGTTTCTTCATTGTTGCCTTCCTGTCAAAAGAAGAGAGGAAGTCCTGCAAGGAGGACTTTGGAAAATTGACGACTTTCCTCTATACATAGAAAAATGGAAACCAAGATTCAATCCACGAGAATTTGATCCATAACATGAATCTATATGGGTTGAAAGTTGTACAACTTGCCAATGGAGTTCTGGTATGAGGATTGCTTTGACAATATTTATCAATCATTAGGTACACTAATTGAATTAGATCCTAGATCTCATGGAGAACAACTCATATCTATATTCCCACCTATAAATCACTATTATCAATGTTAGAAATGTAATATCAAGTAATTAATTGTGCTAGTTCTCTCTAGCTCACCATTTGTATCAGCATTCAAGGTAACTTAATGGAAAGGTTTTGGAGAAAATATTTCAAGATATTTGAAATGATTTCGAATTAACTCCTTATTTATCTCTCACATGCTTTATGGGTAGTAAAAATATTAATATTATATTCCTTTCTTCTCCACCGTAGTTTTTGGTTTTAATACCTCTTTATTGTCATTTTTGTATCATGAAAAGAAGAAGAAAGAGAGAAATGCAGCTCTACAACAAGCAAGAACAAGGTGTAAAGAAGAAAATAGGGCATCAAGCTCTACTGTAATTATCAAGATGAAATATAAATCTGGTATTTTGCATACTTTCTACTGTGTTTAAATCTGTGTGTTATGAGCAGCATTTAAATGCTTTTATTTCCTTTTATTTACTATTGTATGTATGTTTTGTTTGCTGCTCTATTTTCATATTAAATCCTCTGCCCCTTTCCCCACATCTAGTATCAAAGCCTGAGTTTAAACCCTTTGTCTCTCCATTTTCCTGGGTTTGCTAATTTTCTATTTGATAGCAATTAATGGCTTCCACAACTTCCACATTTGGTGCCTCTTTTTTTAGTTTGCAAACCCCCATTTTCATAGGAAAAAATTATGAGCATTGGTCATTAACCATGAAAGCCTTGTTTTAGTCTCAGGGTGTCTGGGAGATAGTTGAGAATGGTTATGCAGAACCAGCAAACCAAGCAGCCTATAATGCACTCACACAAGCTGGAAAAGATCTCTTGAAAGAGCAAAGAAAGAAGGTTGGAAAAGCCCTTTTCAACATTCATCAAGCAATGCATGAAAGCATACTACCAAGAGTTGCAGCAGCAATGCAAGCAAAGGAGGCATGAGATACAATGTAAACAACCTATCAAGGTAAGGACAAAGCTAAAACTACAAAACTCCAATTACTTAGAAGAGATTTTGATAACATAAGTATGAAAGATTCAGATTATGTGGAATCATTTTTTACATGTGTTGTTGGGCTTGTGAATCAAATAAAATCACATGGGGAAATAATAGAAGAGACAAGAATAGTTGAAAAAATGCTAAGGGTTATGCCTGCTAAGTTTGATCCTTTAGTTGTTGCTATAGAGGAAACTAAGGATTTAACCCATATGACAATGGATGAATTGCATGCATCTTTGATAAACCATGAATATAGGCTGAATAGATCACACACTTCCATTGAAAATTCTTTTTCATCTCAAGCTTGAATAAGCCATGGAAGAGGTAAAGGTAGATTCGCTGCTAGGGGTAGAGGAAGAAACACATTTAGAGGGCATAGCAACAGTCTTGCAAATCAAGGTGGAAGAGGACATAACAATGAAAACTCTCAAAATCATTCAACTAGTCAAAGACAAGATAAGTCACATGTTCAATGTCATTACTACAAGAAGTATGGTCATTAGTCTTCTGAATGTAGAAAGAAACAACATGATCAAGGAAAACAAAATCAAAATCCCTCAGAAAATTCTACAAAAAATTCTATGTTCATTGCATGCACAAAGATTGTTGAAACAATTTCTACAAAATCACCCGTTAAATGTAATATGGTTCAAGAGAGTCCAAATGATATTTGGTATTTAGATTCTTGTTGTAGCAATCATATGTCTGGAAATCTAAAGTTATTTTCTAGCTTGGATAAATCAGTTACCTTAAATGTCACTCTTGGGAACAATAATCAAGTGAACATTATGGGAAAAAGGACAATTGACATTCTAAC
Source organism: Sequoia sempervirens (assembly GCA_007258455.2). Classification (NCBI taxonomy): domain Eukaryota; kingdom Viridiplantae; phylum Streptophyta; class Pinopsida; order Cupressales; family Cupressaceae; genus Sequoia; species Sequoia sempervirens. The sequence continues at coordinate 56,834 of VDFB02281291.1, forward strand.
CAAAAAGGGGGAGCAAAAAGTAATTCATGGTGTTTTTTATGTTGCTAGTCTGAAACATAATCTGATGAGTATTGGTCAATTAGTGCAAAAAGGATATAGAATTTATATGAAGAATAATGCATGTGTTATTGTTGATAAAGTTCCTAGTACTCAGTTGATAGTAGAGGTACAAATGATAAAAAATAGAATGTTCCCATTGAAGTTGAAACCTGATATCAAAATTAATGCAATTGAAGCTTATCATATGTCAGAAAATACACAAGTTGGAAAACATTTAAGGCTGAAAATTCTCAAGACGCCTCTCAAAGTTGCTTCAGAAAAGATCAAAGTTGCTCTAGAATAGAACAAGGTTGCTCCAGAAAGGTAGAAATTGGAACCAGGGAAGAACAAAATGGTAATGTAATTGTTCAAATATCTTTTCAGTCAGTGGTAAAGAATGAATCTTGGTTATGGCATCTGAGATTTGGCCATTTAAACTTTGGAGGTCTAAATTTGTTGCATAGAAAGAATATGGTTAAGGTATTTCCATTGATTTCAAAACTAGAAAGAGTATGTGAAGCATGCATCTTGGGTAAACAACATAGAGAGACCTTCCCTGTTGGAAAATCAGAAAGACAATGTAAACCACTTGAGATTATTCATTCAGATATATGTGGACCGATGCAAACTCCTTCAATTGGAGGCTACACATTTTTTCTAGCTTTCATTCATGACTATACAAGGAAGACATGGGTCTACTTTTTGAGGCATATATCTGATGCTTTTGGAGTCTTTTAGCAGTTCAAGGCTCTTGTTGAAAAGAAAAGTGGTTACTACATCAAAATATTAAGAACTGGTAGAGGCGGTGAGTATAGTTCTAATGATTTTCTAAATTTTTGTAGCCAACATGGTATTCACAAATAATTTACAACCCGCTACACACCTCAACAAAATGGTGTGGCTGAAAGAAGAAATAGAACTATCATGGATATGGAAAGGAGTATGTTGAAGCCAAAACATTTACCAAATGAATATTGGGCTGAAGCAGTAGCAACTATTGTTTATATTTTAAATAGATGTCCAACTACAAGTGTAAGGAATGTAATTCCTCAAGAGGCTTGGAGTGGTAGAAAGCATAATGTTGCACACTTCAAAGTCTTTGGTTGCATTGCATATGCTCATGTGCCTAAAGAGATGAGAAGAAAGTTGTATAACAAAGGTGAGAAATGTATTTTTGTTGGATATTCAAAAGATACAAAATCTTACAAGTTGTTTAATCCAAATACAAGAAAAGTTATAATCAGCAGAGATGTGCAATTTGTGGAGAACGAAGAATGGGATGGAAGTGTAGAAAAAATAATAAGTATAGTAGCATCTGATTCACATAATGATATGATTGATGATGTGATAGAACAACAAGGTATTCCTCAAGCAATACATCCTTCCACTCTCGGACATGGAACACAAGTTGTAGCACAAGCTACATCTCCTTCTACCTCAAGACTTTCAAGAAATCAAAAAATTTCACCCATACAACAAAATCTACAAGGAACTCCATTCATAACACCATTAGAAAGTCCATCAAATCCAACTGATAGAAGTAGCTCATCAGATCCTACATTGGAAAGTTTATTGTAGCAAAAAACAAGGAGTTTAAGAGATATCTATGAAGCTGATTTTAATGTTGAAACATCAAAAAAAAAATTTGTTTCTACTTTACTTTCAGAAGTTTTTGATCCAATGTTTTTTGATGAAGCAATAAAGGATGAAGTATGGACTAATGCTATGGATGAAGAGATTGAATCTATTGTCAATGGCACTTGGGAGTTGGTAGATCGCCCGCAAGGAAAGGATGTCATAAGCGTAAAATGGATTTACAAAACAAAGCATGGCATGGATGGAAATGTACTGAAGCATAAGGAAAGGTTAGTTGCTAGAGGTTTCACTCAGTAGCCTGGTATTGACTACAATGAAACATTTTCCCCTATAGCTTGATTAGATACAGTAAGAACTATTTTGGCCATTGCAACCCAAAAGAAGTGGCCAGTTTTTCAAATGGATGTAAAATTTGTTTTTTTAAATGGCTTTATAGAAGAAGAATTTTATGTCAAGCAACTAGAAGGATATGAAATTGCAGGTCATGAAGGAAAAGTATACAAGTTGAAAAAGGCGCTCTACAGACTCAACCAAGCTCCTAGAGCATGGTATAGTTGAATTGATTCTTATTTAATTAAGAATAGTTTTAGTAGGTGTAGTAGTGAGCCTACTTTATACATCAAGATGGATGAAGAAGGTAAAATGTTGATAGTTTGTCTTTATGTAGATGATTTGATCTTTATGGGATACCTTTCTATAAGTTCTTTTAAGGCAGTTATGATGAAAGAGTTTGAGATGACTGATCTTGGTATTATGAAATAATTTTTGGGAATAGAAGTTAAGCAATCAATAGATGGTATTTATATTTCTCAATCAAAGTATGAAAATGATGTATTGAAAAGATTTAATATGTTGAATTGCAAACCAGCCCCTACACCGGTTGTGACAGGACTGAAGTTAAGCAAGGAAGATGATGGTTCATTAGTTGATCCTAGATTGTTTAAAAGGTTGGTTGGTAGTCTCTTGTATTTGATTGCCACAAGGCTTGACATCATGTATGGTGTTAGCCTTATTTCAAGGTTCATGGAGTCTCCAAAAGACTCTCATTGGCAAGCTGGAAAAAGGATATTGAGGTATGTATGTGCAACAAAGAACTATGGAATTTTATATTCAGTTGTAGATGACTTCAAACTCATTGGATACATGGACAAAAATTGTGCTGGCAGCATAGATGATAGAAAAAGTACTTTTGGTTATGCTTTTCATTTTGGAACAGGAGTTGTATCTTGGGCTTCAAAGAAACAACCCATTGTCACACTTTCTTCAGCAAAATTGGAGTATGTGGTAGCCACAGGAGCAACATGTCAAGCCGTATGGATGAGAAGAATGCTAGCTAAGTTGATGCATAAATAAGATGAAGCAACAAAGATTTACTATTATAATAACTCATCCATTGCATTGTCTAAAAATCATATTTTTCATAAAAGAAGCAAGCACATAGATACTAGATACCATTTTATAAGAGAGTTAGTGAATACCAAAGAAATATGTTTAGAGTTTTGTAAATCAGAAGATGAATTTGCTGATATTTTCACTAAATAATTGATGAAAGATGCTTTTGAATATTTGAGAAGTTGTTTGGGTGTTTATGCTGAAGACAAATGCATTAGAAATTTCAGAACTGTAAGTGAAGATAGATGCTTTGAAAATTTCAGTGCTGGAAATTAAGGTGGATGCACCGGAAGCTTTTGAGAAGACTGTTGGAAATGAAAACAGATGCACCACAATTTTTTATGCTGAAGGTGGATGCTCCATAATTTTTTGTGAAGGTGGATGCTCCAAAAATTTTTGTGAAGGTGGATGCTCCAGAAGTTTTTGATCAGAATGTTAGCTAGTTGAGATTAAGGGGGGTGTTACAAATATAATCTCAACTAATTAATTGTGCTAGTTCTCTCCAGCTCACCATCTATATCAACATTAAATGCAACTTAATGTAAAGTTTTTGGAGAAAATATTTTGGGAAATTTGAAATGATTTGGCATTAACTCCTTATTTATCTCTCACATGCTTTATGGGTAGTAAAAATATTAGTATTATATTCCTTTCTTCTCCACCATAGTTTTTGGTTTTAATACCTCTTTATTGTCATTTTTGTATCATGAAAAGAAGAAGAAAGAGAGCAACACAACTCTTCAACAAGCAAGAACAAGGTGTAAAGAAGAAAACAGGGCATCGAAGCTCTGTTGTAATTATCAAGCTAAAATATAAATTTGATATTTTGCATACTTTCTATTGTGTTTAAATATGTGTTATGAGAAACATTTAAATTCTTTTATTTTCTTTTATTTACTATTATATGTATGTTTTGTTTGCTGCTCTGTTTTCATATTAAATCCTCTGCCCCTTTCACCACAATCAAGATAATTTTGAAGGATATTCTTCTTAGATTTGAACATGGTGACTAGTTGCAAATGCTAGAAATGGATGAGAAAAAAATGTTTTTCCTCAACTACAGAAGACACACTCATACGATAATAGATTGTGTGAGAAATAAAAAATTGGATATCAGTCAACAGAGAAAGTTAGATCTACCTCCAAGAAGAGACTCGCAAACTCCTCCAAAAGAAAATCTGTCATTCCAATCAGGGGATGAAAAAAAGGTGATACCTTTGCCAGTAGTGGTTGGATCTTATCAGATGGAAAAGGATTCTTCGAGATGTAAGTAAGTGTTGTATCTTTTAGCTCTTGAGGAAACACTTAGTAGTCCCAGAATGTCTATCGACACAGAGGCGAAGAATGCTCTCATAGGCGATAACAACACTAAGAATCCTTTAAACATGGATGCCCCACACCCAAGCTTTGGTCTTGACTCTGACAAAGAGGTTGAGTATGGTGAGTTAGGGATCATCGATCCATGAAGAATTTCCCAATCGACATCCAATATTCTAAAATGCGACACTGTTGTTGACAAAAAGAGAGACCGAAAATCCTTCAAACAAATTAGGGAATAGTTGGCAAAGGATAAAGGACTTACTAGCATTAAAAATTATTGAATGAGTACTAAGGGAGGAAGCCTCTCCCTTAGGAAGCAACGAAGATTTCAACTTGGAATGTTAGGTGCTTAAACAACCTTAACAAAAGAGGCTTAATTAAGTGTCAAATGGAGAATATATGGTAGACATTATGTTCTTCTAGGAAACTTAATTTGAGGGAAACAAATACAATCTCTTTTCGTCAATGGATCACTAATGGGGAGAGCTCTTTGTAAGTGCTAATGGTGCCTCTAGTGGCATGGGGGTGATTTGGAGGAGTAATATGGAGGTCAATCGTAAAGAGGATAGGTTCAACCGGATGACCCTCTAGGTATGTTGTCGAGGATCAAACCTCAAGTTTATACTTGTCAATGTTTATGGGTCGGTTAAAAATCAAGAAAAAATTGAGCTATGGGAGAAACTAACTACAGTGATAGAGGATAATAGAGGATCCAAGCTAATACTAGGAAGATATTTCAATTCTATCTTAAGGATAATTGAAAAGAGCAGAGGCCTGAGAGTGGAATCATGGGATTCTAGGAATTTTCAAGATTTTGTTGAATCCACAAGGATGAATGAGGTCCCTACCAAAAATGGAAAATTTACATGGACCAATAGGTGGGTTGGATGTACTAACATCGTAGAAAAACTAGACATATATTTCTACAATGACCCATGGATTTCGGACCACTCTCTCTCAACCTGCAGTCTCCCAAATTTTGGCTCGATCCACTTTCTAGTCAAGCTAATTATTGGAATAGATAGGGGTCTAATGCGATGTCTATTCAAATTTGAGAAGATGTGGCTAAGAAGTTTTGATTTGCTTCCTCTATTAGAATAATGGTGGTCTAATGCACCAGGGCATGTTGGGACTAAAATCTATAAGTTCATGTGTAAGTTGCAATTTGTGAAAGATAAGTTGAAAGATTGGATCAAGCATTCATTTGGTAACATATTCACGAGAAAGGAAAGAATAGAGAAAGAGTTAGAGAAGCCCAATGAGCAGGTAATTTACAAGGGTATGTTTGAATCATACTTTTTAGAAGAAAAAATAATTGGTTGTCGAGCATATGGAAATTTTGGCTAGGGAGGATGAGTTTTGGAGGTCTAAATCTTGAGAAACTCTACTTGAAGATGGTGACTGAAACACCAAGTTTTTTCATAACTCTACCAAAGTAAAAAAGATATCAAATAAAATCATTGTTATTGAAGATGAGGGTGGCTACTCCTTTTCCAGCCTAGAATATGTGAAAATGCTTGCAAAAAAATATTACTATAACCTCCTAACCACGGAAGATGACTTTTACTTGCTCGACTTGAGTGATGCAACCAACTGTATCCCCAAGTTAATAACGAATGAAAAAAATGCTTCTCATACTATGCCTTTCATGGAAGAGAAGGTAAAAAGAGCCACCTTCGAGATGCACCTTGAAAAAGTGCCTAGGCTTGATGGCTTCTCAGTGCTATTCTATAAAAAATGCTAGCTTTTCATGGGGAAGGATATCTAAGAAATCATCGAAGACATCAGGAAACATAAAAGGTTTATCAAAGACATGAATAATACTACCATTGCCCTTGTCTCAAAGAAGGAAGATTTCAAGACATTTTACGACTTTGGGCCAATCTCTTTGTGTAATATGATTTACAAGATCATAATGAAAACATTGTTTGCAAGATTAAAACAAGTTCTCGAACATATCATCTTTGGCTAACAAGGAGGCTTCACTTCTAGGAGGGAAATAACAGATAGCATCATAGTAGCTAATGAAGTCTTGCATTCTATCAACTATGAGAAATAACAAAGTATGATGCTAAAGTTGGATGCCACCAAAGCCTACGATAGGGTTAAATAGCGTTTCCTAATGAAGGTAATGGAAATTTTTGTCTTTAACAAAGATTGGATAGAAATGGTATTTTATTGCATATCCACTACTCAATTTTCTATACTTGTTAATGGTTCCTTATGCAACTTTTTTGAGTCATCCAATGGTCTTTGACAGGGCGACCCTCTTACCCCATTTTTATTTTTCATCGTTGTGGAGACTCTTAGTCAAATTGTTGAAGACCAATACCTAAAGTGGTGTTGGAGTGGTTTGCAGGTGGAAAAACATGTGGATCCAGTACATCTACAAAATTTGTAGATGATATGGTTTTATATGGAGAGGCTTCCGTGATGGAAGCACAGGTTATAAAAGAAACATTACGGAAATATGTTGAGTTTTTATGACAAAAAATTAACCAATTTATAAATCTAATATCTTTTTATTCTTCACAAAGAAATCAGTTTAGAAGAGGATAGCGACACTTTTGGGCATGGAGATAGACTCAACCCCACGCAAATACCTGGGAGTAAAAATCTTTAACGGAATTGCAAGAACAGTTTTGTGGGATGATATTATTGATAACTACAATAGCTGGGCCTCATCCTAGAAGGGAAAATCCCTTACTCTTGCTAGTAGGATAACAATGATAAAGGTGGTGCTATTCGCTATATCGATCTATATGAAGGCATGTAATCAACTAACGGGTTAAGCATCTCCCAAACTGGATAGTATAATAAAGAAATTTCTCTGGGAAGGATCCAATAATAATAAAAGGATTTCATTAATCCATTGGGACAAAGTAAGACTATCCCGTGATGTCGGAGGTGCAATGATTTGGAATCTTAAGATGCATAACACCACCTTGGGAGCCAAACTTATGTGGAAAATGTACACTTTCCTAGGGAAACTTTGGTGTAGAATAATGCAGAATAATACTTGGACTCTCGTGACCTGTGCAGAATTCTTACCATTGCAAATCCTCCTTATGGGTCTCATGTGTGGTGCTTCGTGATGGATTGCAAGAGTTTGATCACAAAACATATTACATGGCAAATAAACAATGGCCGGTCTGTAGATTTTTGGCTAGATTCATGGAATGATAACAAGGCTTTAATAGAGGATAAAAAATTATTGAATTACATTCCCATTTTATGTAACACAATTGGGGATATGGTGGAAAACTATGAGGTCTCAGAAATGGGTGAATACAAATGGCGGTGATTGGACTTCTTTCCAATCGATGTTGTTGTGAAAGAAAGGCTTAAAGAACTAGGCCAAACCATCCTGATCTATGCCTAAACCAAGAGGAGCATCACATAGTTTATTGTGTTCCAAACTCTATGCAATATTCATTCAGGCTTAGATATTTACTCCAAATTCATCATGAAAGAGGTGATTGGTAGAAAAAGTTATGTTGGGGCCATGAGGTGTTGTTGAAGGAAAGCACCTTTGAATGGATGGCTCTCCACATAAAATTTCTTATGGGGGACCGCCTTGCGACAATTGGTTTATTGAGTCCCACAAGATGCATCCTTTGTAAGGTCGAGGCTGAATCAACCAATCTTTTGTTCAATTGATTGTTCACCTCCACTTGTCGGGACTGACTCTAGGAAGCTATTGGATGGTATGGTTCATGTCCTGATAACCTTACTACCATGTTTCATTCGTGGCTCAAGTTTTGGCATGCATCAGTAAGGAGTAACATGTTAGTAATTGGCCCTTCAATGGTGATCTGGCATGTTTGAAAGGAGAGGAATAGGAGAACATTTCAAGATTACACACTCCCAAGAGATATGGTCATCGCCAATATTAAACGGGGGATAATAGAATGTATGGTCACTACTACATGAAAAAGGCTACATGCCACTTTCACAGACTAGGATGAGGCCCTAATGAAAAGACTCCTGGATCTTAAGGTCCCACCCGGCTATTCTTTGGGGCCTCTTAGGAAAGTTCACTGTCAAAATACCAAGTGGCTAAATCCTCCCAACGACCGTATGAAGCTCAATTTTTATGGTGCCTCGAAAGGAAACCCAAGCACCTTCGACTTGGGTTGGATCATACAAGATGACCAACACAATCTAGTGTGGGCAATTTCCAAGCGTCTCTTGGTTGGCACTAATATGTCCTTAAATTTAAGGCCTTTCTTATTGGGCTTTGTCATTGCCATCAAAGCAACATCCAAGGCATTGATATCGAGGGAGACTCAATGATTTGCATCGAGGCTGTGAAGAGAAATAACACCTCAAATTGGAAGCTTCAGTCTTACATCCTAGTCAATGACATCTCATTTTTTGCATATGGGACTACTCAATCGTGCATGTTTTTTTGAGAAGCTAATTTTGTCGTGGACCTGCTTGCACATTACAACGTAGCCCAACTAGATTTAGTCATCGTAGGAGCAAATGGGGATCCATGGCCGGTGTCACGGGGAAGGTCATCATGTTTGACAGAGTAGCATGTACTTTGGCTTGTCCAAATGATACATTCCACTTTCTATTTCCCTCCCCAAATTTAGTGGCTAGGATATCTAGCCATCAAAGTTATGGATGGTCCATGGGGATCTTGTTCACAATCAACTAATAGATTCAACAAAAGTGACATTCTTATTATAATAAAATCATAAAATATATTCAATCAAATTGAAAACACTAAACTTAATTTTTTTTAAAATCATTAAATTTTAAATTCAATTATGAAATCTTGATCACTAATTTTAAATGTAGATGAATTTCACTTGCTAGGTCTAATGAATATGATTTATATCACAAAATTGATGTTCGTAACTTTTATATTCTTTTTTTTTTTGCTTAAGCTAAATATAAATCTAGTAGTCATGGTCTTGTAACATTGGAAAATGGATATCCCTTTACCCAAAATGAATATCCAAACCACAATCAAGTAATATTTGAAGATATTCGACCTAGGAAAAAGTAATAAGTTAGTTTTATATTTTTACCATATCATCCATTTTTTTTCTTTCTTATTATCCTTATTTGATCTATCTTAATATTGCACTCACCCCATAATTTATTTTTTAATATAATTTTACATCAATATAATATAAATAAAATATTAGTTCTTAAAATCTTACAATAAGTAAACTCTTTAATTAATTATAATCATTTTATAAAATAAATTATACTTAATCTTAAATTAAAATATTTATATGAAATCAATTTATTTTTAAATAAAAAAGGATACAAACTATGAATGTTAAATAAAGGCATTTTTGTCTTAAATAAATTAATGATATTTAAAAAATAGAAAGAAAATATAAATTTTATGATGAGAAATACACATTCAGAATAACATAAAACAATAAAGTATATAAGTGGAACTCTTCCATTGACTAACTGATTTAAAATATGTAAATAAAAAATTTGAAATATGTAAAAAATCAAACAATTTAATAAAATGAAATTAAAAGACCTTATGTAAATTAAATGTTTATATAAAATCATTTATTTTTTTAATAAATTATAAATAATGGTTTATGAATATTAAAAGAATGTATTTGTAATTTATCAAATAAATATAAACATAATAGCTGTATTTAATTTATAATTGCTTTAATGATTAAATGATTAATGCTTATTTTGAAAAAAAACAAAATAAATTATGAATATAAAACAATTTCAGTTGAAAACATACCTTTACCAATCCTCCTATCACTTCATTCATATAAATAAATAAGAAATGTTTTATTTTATTTTTAAAAATTAAAAATATATGATCTAAAATATAGACTACAGATAGCCTAAAGCAATGAAGTATATGAATGAAACTCTTCCATTGACTAATGAATTTTAAAATGTGAAAAGGGAGAAAATTAAAATGTGTAAAAGTAAGTCAACATAGCTAGGGTACCGAAAAATGTCTATGTACAACAAACTTTTGAGAAAACGCTTTTATACCTTTGTTGTCAATTTTGCTCAACGTGTTTTTCAGACATCCACACAAATTAAAGAGTCAGTGTTTGTACTCAAATTTTCCATGAACATGTAGAGATCCGCAAAATCAATCTGTGTGTGTGTAAACTGCTGGTAGTTGAAGTCAAGGTAATGCTTATTTTTAATACTTGGGCTGTTTGACAAAAAATAAGTTAAAAGAATGAAAGAAAATGCGTAGCAAACAAGCATACCCATCATAGGAAATATAAGTAGAATAAGTTTGGAGAAAATTAAAAGTTTCTTGATACTGGTCATGTCAATATCCTCTACAGCTTCATGGCTCAGAGAGGCCAATGCATTTCTAATGAAGCTGTGCTTGTATGGATTGGCCCTTCTGCAAGTTACCGTCTATGGGCTTTCAGAAGATGGCGCCCTACTTTTGCAATTAAAAGAGTCTCTGCAAGAAGGGCTTACAGACGTGCTGCCAGACTGGACAAACACATCTTCTTCATCTTCTGATCCATGCAACTGGCAAGGTGTCAACTGCAACTCAACAGCAGGAGAAAGTAAGGTTATTTCAATTTCACTGCCCGGCAGAAACATTTCTGGCCAACTTCCTGCAATGATAGGGAAGCTTACCAGCCTGGAGAAGCTTGATTTGTCAGGCAACAGATTACATGGGTACATTCCTTCTCAATTGGGTAACTGCACCCGTCTTAACCAGCTCAATCTTTCATACAACTTCTTCAGTGGTGTCATTCCATCAACAATCGCCAATTGCAGCCTGCTTACCATTCTTGACCTGAGCAATAATAATATATCTGGGGCATTTCTTCCTGAGCTGGGTGAACTCTCAAGCCTGTCTGAGCTTTTGTTATATTCTAACAATCTGACTGGTGTTGTGCCATCGTCTCTGGGTAGGCTTGCAAATCTCCAAGTTCTGAGAGCTGGGTGGAATGACTATACATCCTCCTTACCACCTGAGCTTTGGAACTGCACTAATCTCATATATCTCAGTTTTTCTTCATCAAATTTGGGAGGCAGAATCCCACCTGAAGTGGGTAATTTGAGAAGACTTGAACAGCTGCATCTCTTTGAGAATCAGCTTACTGGTTTTATTCCTCCAACCATTGCAAATTGCACGGCCCTGCAAGTACTTAATCTTTATACCAATAATATTGAAGGTGGAATTCCAAGAGAGCTTGCTCTTCTTACTCAACTGCAAAGATTGTTGATCTTCGAGAATCTTCTCTCTGGTCATCTTCCTACCGAATTGGGTAACTTGTCTGTGCTGTATCAGATAGGTGCAGCTTATAACCATCTTACTGGAGTTCTGCCCTCTGAATTCAGCAACTTGAAAAGCCTGCGTTTCCTAAGGTTGTCTAACAACAATCTCTCAAGCACGGTTCCTGCATCTGTTGCCAATCTTACAAGCCTGCAAGTATTAGATCTCAATGACAATCAATTCAACGGCAGCTTGCCAGAAGGAATTGGATTTCTTCCAAATCTAAGTCGGTTATATGTTGGTGGAAACAGGTTAGAAGGTCAACTGCCACCGGCGCTGGGATCATTCAGCAAATTGGAGATCATGGTTGCTGATTCCAACAAGTTAAGCGGCCAGATTCCTCTTGGAATATGCTTAGCTAAAGAGCTAAAGATTCTTGTTTTATTAGGTAATATGCTGGAGGGAAATGTCTCTGAACTCTTGAGTGATTGTGTTTCTCTGGAAAGAGTTCGGCTTGAAAATAATCAATTGACGGGAATTATTCCTGCAGATATTTTTAAGCTCTCTAGCCTTTACTATCTCGAGCTCTCCTTCAACAACATTTATGGAGAAATACCAGCTGAGATAGGTGAACTCAAGAACCTTACTAATCTCCTCCTTTGTGGAAATAATTTAAGTGGAGCTATTCCTCCTCAAATTGGGGCTCTCACAAAACTGGGTAGACTCAATTTGAGTAACAATAATCTCATTGGAAATATTCCTTCTCAAATTGGAAGCCTACTTAATCTAGAAAATCTAGATCTCAGCAGGAACTCGCTTGAAGGTGCTCTTCCTCCTCAATTTGGTACCAATTTTTCCTCCTTGATGATTTTAGATTTAGGCTCAAACAATTTGAGCGGAAGCATTCCTTCATCTCTTGGAGATTGCTCAGAGTTGATAGAGTTGGACCTGTCTAGAAACAGATTTGTCAAGTCCATTCCGAGAGAACTGGGAAAGCTGGTGCATCTGCAAATTGGTTTGAGTTTGAGTTGGAATAGGCTATCGGGATCTCTTCCACCGGATATAGGAAATTTGATAGTTTTAGAATCATTGGACTTTTCCCACAACCAGCTCTCTGGTCAGATTCCGGCATCTTTGTCAGGAATGAAGAGTCTTTACAAGTTCAATTTTTCACACAATCAGTTCACAGGGCAAATTCCTGGGATAAAAGCTTTCTCTAATGCTCCAGTAACGGCCTTTGAGGGTAATCCGGGATTGTGCGGCCTACCCACTTCCAATGGCTGCCCTCTCTTAATAAGCAAACCTACTACCGACAAGAAAAGTTTGGGAATAGGCGGCATAGTTGGCATTATTGTTGCAGGAATGGCTGCCATTACGTTTCTCATTATAGCTTTCATATATTACCAGGGCATTGCTCAAGATAAAAGGCAAAAAGAGGAGGATGTCAACAATGTAGAGAGCTTGGATTTGGCCGGAGGTGGGCATAGAATTACATACGAAGCAATCATGAAGGCTACTGAGGAATTCAGCAGTAATTATCTAATTGGCTCTGGTTCCTTTGGAAAAGTGTACAAGGCTATTCTGGGAAACGAGGAAGTAGGAGAGGGAAATAGTATGGTTGTGGCTGTGAAGGTTTTTAATCTACTGGACGATGGGAAAAGTATGAGTAGCAGTTTGAGGCGCGAGATAGAAGCTCTCAAGTTTGTCCGTCATAGAAACATTGTGCATCTGCTTGGCTGGATGCGTGTTTCCAACATCAAGTTGGAGATTTTGGTCTATGAATACATGCCCAAGGGTTCTTTGTGGGAAGCATTAAATTTAGCAGCAGTACCTGTAAGGCCCATAGGTGATATAGACAACACGAATCTTTCGGATTCGTCTTCAGAATCAAACAAACTGAGCTGGGAAACTCGTTACAACATAGTACTGGGCATTGCACAAGGTCTCAAATACTTACACCATGATTGCAGACCTCCAATCATTCACGGTGACGTTAAATCTGCAAACATTCTACTGAATGATGAATATGTACCACATGTTTCTGACTTTGGCCTTGCAAAACAGAGCAGTTCAGAAGGGCAATCCAGCAGCTCCTCTGTGTTTGCTGGTACTTATGGTTATATGGCTCCAGGTACAACTACACTGGTTTGAAAGTATCTTGTTTTGGAAATGATTGTGAGAGTTTTTTTTGGTTAAATATCATTATGCTATTATTTTTAGATATCTTTATATATTTATGCTTGTTTGAATGCAGAATGCGGCTACGAGGTGAGGCCTTCAACAAAGCAAGACGTGTACAGCTTTGGCGTTGTTGTGCTGGAACTAGTTACAGGAAGGCCAGCCATAGTAGACGAGGATGGAGGAGGCCCACAAGGCAAAGGACTGGTTGAATGGGCTGTTCATTTGAGAGAGAGTAAGGGCGACGTTGATATGGAGTTGGTAGATGCAGAGCTCAGAAGTGATTACGGAATGTGGATCAATGAAATAAAGAAGGTGATTGACGTTGCATTTCTATGCACTCGAGCTTCCCCAAAACACAGGCCATCAATGCAACAAGTAGTGGACTTGCTTTCTCCTCCATCTCCACTACTAGCTGAGTATCCACCATTATTTCATTGATAACTGAGTACCATAATGTACATAAATAGTCAATAGTTGGTAAATAGGCTTATATAGCTACCTTTGTAAAGCTTAAGTAAAGCTTATTGGTTTTCTAGACCCAGTCCAATCTACAGCCCCTTCTCGTGAACTATTATGCTGCCAAATTACACGTTTCTCTTCATCATTCTTTGTATTCGTTATTCATTCAAATGAAATAATGAATGCCAATGCTACCATTCTTCATCATTGTTACTCATATTGATCCACTCTTTAGTTATTAAAGGTTAACAGTTTAATTTACGCATTAGCTCTAGTAATGAATGTTTTTTAATAAATAATAAGGGTTATTTTCATCAGATAACGTTGTGAGCTAATAAACCAAATCTACATCTATGTGTACATGTATATACATATATGTATACATGTGTATTTATGTATACATTTATGTATATATATATATATGTATATGTGTGTATGTTTGGGTCTATATGTGTGTATATATACACACATAGAGAGAAAGAGAGGGCTAGGAGATATTATTTGGGAAATATAAACCTACACAAAATTAAAAATATGTTACTACATATAAATAAATGTGTCATTACACTTTTTAGGGATCATATATATAATTAAAATAACTTTTAACTACAACATTTAAACTAAGCAAGAAAATGTTGAGTGACAACTAGATTTAAGAATCAATTTTTATGAGTCCTTTTGTTTTCATTATAAAATAAGTGTCACATAGTAACTAATCTTTGTCAATGCAATGTAGTTGAAATTGTAGTTGAAAGTGGCTAGTTAAAAGATTATAAAATATTGATTGGTCTAGTAACTTATTTATTCTAAAATTTGTAGTACAAACTCAAAAAATCAACCTTTAGAAGATTACTTTATAACTATTAAATAACTTGTTAGTAAGGTGTCTGCACATTTTTTGCATTGTCCATATTAAAGTGAATTTGCAGGCCCATGGCCTATGTCACCCTAATATATGTTACAATTATGATTCTCTTTAATTTACTTTTACATTTTGGGATTTCAATTCTAGGTCAAGAGTTGCTTGATCACACATGCCAATTATAAAGACTTGTCCATTTAATTGTTAAGGCACCATATTTTTCTAGGCATGTTTTAAATATACATAGTGTTCTATTTATCCCAATTGTTACTAATGTACAAGACTAATTGGATTAGTAATATCTCTTCATCATGCAATTATTATATTTTTATGCTTGTGGACCTTTTTTTCTGTATTATTAAGGTAGAATAACACATTCTATATATTTTTTTGTTTGTCAAATTAAATGTGTAGAGTCATGTTTATATGTGTAACTATAAAGTATAGCCTTTATGATTATATTCTTGTAAGTGGTATTGCCTTGAATTTTGTGTGCATTCATTTTCTATATATTGACCTATCATAATGCCATCACATGCATTGAATGAAGATTAAAAATTTCACAATGTTAGTTTTATTTAGTTATTAAAAATTGTATAATCTCATTTTTTAACAATAAAATCACTCAAAGGTTCCCCAAGCATCACTTTGGGTGAGATATGCATTCTTTTTCATCTTGTATCCATGTATGAATATTGAGTTTGAGGTTGAATATCCTTAGGGATTGAAAGGATACATATTAGTTCTCTTATATGTTTTCTAAATTTTCTTAAAGGAGGTTTGAGTGTCTTGGTCAAGATAGCATATCATACCATTACTTAGGGGCAATTAAATTAGATTTTTCATGTTCTTTAGGTATATCTTATATCAAGACTTGTAGTTTAAATATTTCTCTTCTATTAGTTAAGAAGATAAATTTGTGGAACACCCTCCTTGGTTTACTCAAGCCTTAAGAAGGAGGAGGTAGCCTACCTTATCAATTGGTCCATTGTTATCCTACTTTGTGCTGGTATCCAAGGCCTTAGGAATATTTTATCTTTAGAGACTTGGTAACCTACAACTTTGGGAGCCCATAGAAGACACATGAACATGAACTAATATAGTTATAATAAATAAAGTAAATTGCACGATATTCAATATTTTAGAGGAAGTATAATATGAAATATATGTGCTAAAAATTATCTTAGAACTATAAATGTTAGTTAATTTTTAAAATATAAGAGAATAATAAAATTAATCTAAAGAAAAATAGCTAAACCAACTAGTACAAGAAACACGTTTACAAAATAAGATTCTAACAAGGAAAATTTAATATTTAATAATAGCCATATAATTTAGAGTGATAATTATTTTAGAGAGCCATAATTGATTGCTAATTTTTAGAGGAACATTTGAATTTTAACTTTAGAAGAAAGAAAAATCAATAACAAATGGTGGCTTGAAAATAATTAATTCAAATTTAATTTAGGTTAATTGAAAATAAAAATATAATTACCATTCTTTTACACAAATCAATCAAAGATCACATAAATATCTAATATTGCTTGTATTAACAATATAAATATTTAAAGACTAACATGTTCCAAGTAAAAAGGATAACTTAACCTTTTATGATCTACTAACATTTATGATCTATCAGGAATGATGAATGACGTGGGCAGGAAGAAGCAAAGAGGTGGGGTTTTGAAACTTTCTAAGAATGCGGAAATGGACGACGATAACCCTAACCCAGATGGCTATCGAACACGAGTTTCCTAGGCTATGGTTCTGACAAGGAGGAGGCATTTTTGGATATTGTTGCTAGAGTCCATGTGGGTGGGAGATAGTGGATGGGCTCCTGCGGATGAGAATGTCGGTGTCTCTGAAGGTGAGGGGGACCCTGTTTGTGTTTGGTCCCCTGTTGGGATTGGCCTTGGAGACTACTCTTCCTTGCTTGAGGTGGCTAGAGATGGGGCTTTTACTTTGTTGGTTGCTTTGGTTGTGTCTCCCCTATTGGTGCTCTTCAGTGGTGCTACGAGTGGGGACTCTATTGATGCCCTGGTTGGGGGTTTTGCTACTTTTGGTGATGTTGTGGTTTTCAAAGGGTGTTGACGGGCAGGTCTGTTGCCCTCAGTGTTTTCTGGTGCTGGGTGGTTGCCCCTTCCACTTTGTTGCTCTTTGTAGGAATGTGGGGTTGCATGGGCTTCCTTGATGTTTATGGGTTGAAGGGGCTTATCTCTGGTTATACTCGGTGTAGTAGGATGGCTTGGGGCTTTACCTGTTGGCCCTTTCTTCTTCTCATTTCTTCTAGGACATTCTTTGCTTTCGTGCATTCACTATTTGGTGGATCTTTGGTCTTAGCGGCACGGTTGTGGTTCCCTTTTGGCAGGGAGTGTGGATTTTCATGGGCTTCCTTGGTGGTTCTGGGTTTAAGAAGAGGCTTATTTCTAGTTCTGCTCGATGTAGTAGAATAGCTTGGGGGCTTTATTTTATGGCCTTTTCTTCTTCTTCTCACTTCTTCTGGGGTGTTTGTTGCTTTTGCACATTCTCTGTCTGGTGGCTCCCTTTTGGGGGTTTTGTTGGCATGGTTTTGGTCTCCAAATGGCGAGTGAAGTTCAGTGCTTTTTATCCAAGTTTGGAGAATGTTATGGGGTGTTGGCCCATTTGGTGGAGTGGCTATGTTGCCCAATTTTTTTCTCCCTGAACTCTGTTGGGTTTTGTGTGGGCCTGCGTTGGTGTTATCAGGAATCTTTCATGTTGAGAGTAGGTGTCTTTCTGAATCCCTTGTTCTTGGTTTACCCCCTATGTGTCGTGTTATACGTTGATGACATTGGGGGGATGGTGTTGTGGTTGGACCCTTCCATGGGTATGGATTTGGTGCTATATCAAATTGGTTTAGTGCTGAAGGTTTTGAGGGCTAGGTGGTTTTCAAAGATAATTTTGATGACCCATAAGTTGTTGTTGTGGTTGTTTTGTTTGGTTCTCTTTCTCACTACAGTTTCTTCCTTCTCTCTAAATACTAGGTCTTCTTTTGAGGTGAAGACCTCTCCTTTAAAGGTGGAGGCCTCTACCTCTAATGTTGAGGTGTATTCTATGGTTGAAGGCCTCTGCTTGATTTTCCCATTGAGGGGATTCCCATTTCTATTGAGGTGGAATGGTGGTTGGTAGGGGTGTTGGGGCTGTGGTGGGTCAGACGAGCTGGATTTTGTCTCCTATAAAGGTGGAGAGAGCAATTGGCTTTTATAAAACATGCTTGGAGCTTTGAGTTCTTATGATGACCTCTCCTATAGAGGTGGAGAGATAATGTTGATGGGAAAGGTTTTGTCTACTTGTGGGGCTTTGCTTTTGTAGACCTCTCACTTAGTAGTTACAACTAGTGGTATGGAGAGACTTATCTTCTTTAGTAATCGACATGCTATGGCTTGGCTTTTGCAGGTTTTTCTCTTGGGTTTAAGGTCCCCGCCAAAATCTAGTTGTAATGGGTTATTGGTCTTGTCAAAACCAATAGGGTCAAGATCCATATAATTTCTTGGTTCTGTGTTGGGCAGTTGGTTTTGGTTGTTGGTTTGTCTTTTTTCTGCTACAGGGATTTTTTGACTTCTCTTTAGGTAGCTTGGACATCCTTGTTTGGGTTTTGGGTCCCTTCAAAACCTTATGGTTTCAGGTCCATTCAAAACCTGTTGTATATGGTTTTGGGTGCATCCAAAACCTATTTTTTTCCCAATTATCAAAAACAATATAAATATTTATTTATTTAAATATTTGGTTTTTTCTAGATTTTGTGTATGTGTTGGTATTGATAAGGTGTTACCAAACACCATAACACTATGTTCCAAAGTTGGTGTTTGGGAGTAGAGAATCCAATATGAGTCCTCCTCATAGGTTTTCCTTCATTGCCATAAAGATGGGCACTTCTTGTATTCATGTCATGATATCAAGAGAAACATCATGTTTAGAATGTATTCTTTCTCTTGATCATAGGAAAGAGTCTCAAAATGTCGTTAAAGAGCAATATATTATGATAAAATACATTATAGTTGTGGGTATCATAGGGGATATGTGTGGGGGTTTCCCTTTAAGGACAAGATAAAACCAAAGGATATGACTGTGTATTTTGGTTGAACCTAGTTCTTAAAAAAGAAGTAGGATGACTCATTTCCAAAGTTCTTTGGTGAGGTTTAGATTTAAATGTCCATGATTGTTGCTTTGGTTGTCCCTTTGCTATGACTTTAATGTTTGTTTCGTAGGGATCTTTTTTTTATTTTAAGGCCCATTTCTTTGGTGACTCTAGTCTCATATTGTTGTTTCTTTTTCTTCATGTACAGGGTTTCTAGATCTTCTCAAGACTCTCTTTCAATTCACAACTCTAACATAAATGTTTATCTAATAAAATAACAATATAAATATTAAAAAATATTTATTAAATATTAAAAAAGAAAAATAAAATCATATAATCAATTTATTGACTTGAATTTTTCATTTTTATTAATTACTATATTATTATATCATAAAAAAAAAAAACAAAAGATGACTATAAACTTAAAATAAATGATATAAAAAATTACCCATTACATAGAATGATTCAATCCTAAATTTATTCATTAAGATGACTCAAATTGAATTGACTTAATTCCTATATATAAAGGCGGCTATTGACCTCAACAAAAATAATGTTTTGACTCATGAAATGAAGAAAAATGAGTTTTGCATTATTCAAGAAATGGCTTGCTGCAGTTAGGGCAATATTAAAAAAATGAGTTGGTGAACTACTACAATATAAAATACACGAACACGTGTAATTGACGTAATCCTTACTTAATCAAAAGGTTGAGTCATCAAAGTCAATTACATCTTTTCTTTAACTTCCAATTCAACTCAAAAGCTTTTATTTTTATGATACCGTGTGAACATACTTTGTCGATATAATTGCCCTCAAGCTCTAAGTCATACACAGACAAATTTGCTTGATCCTTGTTCAAAGCATATGGGCTTGACTAAAGTTTTCTGAGGTTAGTAAGTGCAATCTAATAATATAATATTCAGAGCTATCACAGACGTCAACGAAATTAATGCCCTGACATATGAATTAGAGATAGGAAGAGAACCAATCAACGAAGTAAAATAACTGCAGACCAAAAATCTAGTCATTCAATTCTTGATATGTGATTATAAATACCCATCTTTGCCAAGATAATTTTACAAAACACTGCTTTTGGGTGTGCAATATTTTGTTTTTCTGAGAAACAAAACTGCTTGAATGGATAGACAATTCACAGCCATAATCTTTCTAGTATTGGGAATGACAGTAGTATTATCTGACTGCCGTCTCCTTTGTAAGTTACAGATTTTCTCAAGCCATGAACTATTTTTTCTCTGACATTAATGATAATCATATTGATGGTTGTATTGTACTGCAGATGAGGGAGAGATGGGCGCAATAGAGAAATATAATAGCAAGGTGGGAATAGACAAAGGAGCACTCTACACTCAAAATGGGGGAGTCCTTCGACGTGTAATGGAAGGAGGAGACCCCACTTCTCATTCTCCAAGAGTTGGTCATTGAAAAATATGTTAAAAGTGAACAGTTTATAAATAACACTGTACTATATATAAGTAGGCGTACTTTTTCAGTAAATTTGAGGGATCTGCAGACCCTCACTCATTATATAACTAGCAGTTGTATGTATAGGTATGCAATGATCAGTTGATAAGGATTTTCTACAAATGGATATTTAGTGGAGATGGAGGAAGAAACTTGTTTTTCTAATGAATGTAAAGTATAAATATTGATAATTATTTTCAATTGTTTAAATGATTCTAAAAAGGGAAAGCATGTTAATAATTGAATATGGAATAATGCGGGCCTAGTTTATAGTAGGAGGTGAATGAAATATAGATGTTTGAAAATCAATTTATATATTTATATAAATAATTAGATGGATAGATCTACAATATGAATTTGACTTACATTATTTGAAGATGTTGTAAAGCACTTAACTTTGGTGTAGAAATTATTCTACACCTCTACATTTGATTGGAGCATTGTATAACATTTTAAACCCCATGTTATAGTCCATTTCTTTATTGTATAACATTTGCATAAAACGGGGAATTGATTTTTGCATTTTCACATCAATTATTTTTAGTTGGAAATTGATTATGGAATAAAACCATAGGGCATCTTCATTATTTGCATTGTATGCATTAATTGCAGTCTAAAACAATTAATCATCAATAATTTAAATTACAATAATTCTTTCAAAATGATTTTAATTAATAATATTAGGAGAATGATTTTGAATACAATTTAAATTTTCAAATAATTAATTTTGTTAATAAGAATAATTTCTCTCCAAAATTTAATGTATGAAATAATTTTATATGTATTTTAGTCTTATAGTTGTTATGCTTAGATGCACATCTATATTTGTTGTTTTTTGTCTAGGTTAATCAATCAATCCATTAATTATTACTTAATTATCTTAAGAAAAGGCAATGCATTGCAAGACTAACATCCGTTTGGATAAAAGAGGAAATTGATCTTTGATATTTTTGTCTAGCTTAATGAATGAATTGATTGATTATTATTTATATTTAGATAACACAATGCATGGGACATTATTGAAGAAAAAAGTATTCTTTAAAAAAAGTCATTGTTTATCTGAATATTAGTTATAATGCTCATCAAAAATGAATTTAAAAAAAAAGTAACATGTTATAAGTTGTTAGTGTTGTGTAGCATAGGGAGATATTTTTCTCATGCTATATAAACAATTATACTTGTTCAAGGTTGGCTCTAAATGAAGGGTTGCCTAGCTTGTATAAATAGAAGAAGGTGTCTCCTCATTTTATCATTTAATCAAGCAATCTATTCATTCCAATTCACACTTCAATGGCAAGTCAAGTTTCCTAAACAACAGATCAACATCAAGGAGAAGAGTTAATATTTAGTGTATTCATGAAATTGCACCCACTACTACATAGATGAGGGTTTTAAGACAGTTTTTGAGACAATTTTTGAATAAATTGTCTTAACTTTAGACAAAAAAAAAAAGTTGTGTATTGTCTTAAATATTGTCTTTAAATGAGTGTCTCAAATTATTGTCTTAAAAAATTGTCTTTATAAAGACAATATGAAATAGAAGTACTTTTGTCCTTTTAGAGACAATTTCACTTTTGTCTCTTTAGAGACAATAGTTGCAATTAAATACATATTGATTCAATATGTAAAAATATTTTAAAAAACATATTGAGTGTGGTTTTCAACATTCAATGTTTTCAAATTCTCATCGTCCTCCTATTTATTGGAATTTTTATTTTTATTTTTCCAAACATGATGGAAAAATTATGACAGAAATTATCAATGATTTTGAAGTTGAGAGCAATTAACAATTTTCCAATACACAAAGCATTATGCTCATAAAAAAACAAAGAAAATAATGCACTTTAATCCGAATTCAGAAAGTTAATGCCAATAAGTATTTTTTTATTTATAGTTTATAAAATTGTTCGTACAATCATGAGCAACACATACATCATAACATGGAGCAAGTTGAATGGTTTTTACAACCAACCATATCCCTAAAAGCCAGTGGAATATACCCAACTACCAACATAACTCTTTTGAGCATGGCAAGGTAGCTTGACAATGAGTTGACTCAATTGTCTGGACTTGACAATTCTGCTTCAAAGTGAAAACTTTCTTCTTCTTGTGTGCTTGTGTCTAGTCCTCTCAAAGGAAAATAACCTTTCATTGTAACAATCCACTAATATTGTACATTGTTATTGATGAATGATAGGATTTCCAAATCATCTTGAGCATAGCACAGTCTTTCGAGAATTTGATACGATTCTGGAGGAAGTTGAATTCTTCCTTTAAGATAATCAACAAGGTGAACAAAAATTTTCCTGCAAGTAAAACAATATTAGATTTAACAGGAAAATCCATTTGCATCATTTGCTTAAATAACCACAAATCCACAAGTCTCTACACATGAACTGAAAATAATAAATCTGCAAATCAAACCCCCAAAAAAATCCAATTATATGTAGCCGCTACATTGTAGTCATTTGATAGCCCAAAAGTGAAAATATGTGATCCCAAAAAACTTTTACAAATATTTTCTTTCATATTAACTTACTGCTCAAGTTGGGATGCAAACTGTGCAACTTTAAATTGGCACTGGTTAGTTGTACTAGTAACTTCTTCACCTCGATAGAGCTTTGAGCTCACTTGAAATATCCCAAAGCCCTTCAACTTCATATATTTCACCAATTTTTTGTAGAAAAAAATATTTTTAATTTCAATAAAAATCCATATCTAAAACAAACAGGTAAATTTACTCATAACCTAATCATCATAAAGATATTCACAAAATAACCATACAACTTTTGCAATGAATCCCTATATACATTACATCCAACCAAAAAATTTGTAGTCTTAACAACATATCAAACATATTATCATAAGAATAAGAACCCTTAAACTAGTTCAAAGTCAAACTTTGACAACCTCAAAAGATTAGGCCATCTCACACCCAATTCAAACATTGAATTACCTTGCAATGTTTTGCAACCATTGACAATCTTCCTATCTCCATGAAGAGATTAATAGCCAAACCTAAGTACCTAGCAGCCTCTGCACAACATTAATTAGTAAATCAAGACCACTTCCTATCCAACAATAATAAATGACACCTAGCCTTCTCCCATTCTAATTAAACTTGAAGAGAAATTACCACAAAGCAAGAGAGAAATTCTAAACTAATAATCATGACAAAACAAGAGTTGTAGTGCAGCTATAGTCCCTACCAACTGGAAAAGAAAAGTATGAAAGAAGCAAATATGGAATGTCAATCAAGAAAATTCAAATTAATTCATATAGGTTATGCCAAAACTGAGCTGAGGCATGATATAAATGGAAGTTGTTTGACATATGTACCAACTAAAACATTCAAAAATTGAGTACAAGGATAGACAATAGACCAAAGACTATGCATGGCTCGCAACAAACATGATCTAAAACAATGCAAACTAATTTTCCTTGTATTCAATCTAACGAGATTGATGTTTCAACTTGAAAACCAATAAAAATGTAGAAAATCTATAAGTCTTGTTTGTTTATACAAAATTCTTTAGCATTGATGTATATTATTGAACAAATATTTGATATAGCTCAACCAAACCACAATTAGAAGCATGTACAAAAAATATAACATTCCATTTGGTTAAGAAGTTAAAAATTATTGACAATTTTACAAAAGAAACCATTCAATTTCAATTGGAATATAAAGATACATTTCAACAAGAGCAAAAAGCTAGTCTGTATCATTTTCTTTTGTTAATTTTAACAAAGAATCAAAAAGGTGTATTTTCACACTAACAAAAAAAGAAACTTACCAAATGTATTATGAAATGCCTTGCTTGATCCTAGATTCAGCTACAACTTCAATCTTTTTTGAAAGAGAAGAAAGGAAAAATAATCTTCAACCGTAAACCTCGAGTTCATAATTGGGTTTCTTTTCAACATCTTGATCATTGGGGTCATGTCTTAAGTGTGCAACTCTATTACAGAGCCACAAATAGAGGTAAAAGGGAGTCAAAGGTTCAATATTTTTGTATATTCATATTACTCCTGAAATTTAGTGAAATTTCCAAAAAAAGGCATCATGTTCTAAGGTTTTATCCAAAAGTTATGCCTCCAAGTCAAACAGTTTGTTGTTGAAGTGAATTTGACATGTTTTTAACTGACTTAAATGATTGTTGAATAATTTTAGAAGCTTATTAAAGGATTCTAATCATTCTATGTGGCAATTAAACATCTTACAAGCATCTAAACCCTAATGACAACAACACAAATGATGGAAAATGTCATATTTAATGAGAAAATGTGTAAAGAGTGACTTTTGGCATTCCAAAGTATGTAATTTTTGGTTTTTGCATTTGATCTTTAGTTTTTGACCTTTAAAGAAGCTAGGGGAACATGTTAGATAGTCTCACCATGCCTAGAAAATGTTCAACAGATGGTAGATGGTTTTGAGCCATTGTGGTAGACCATGTGTATGCAAAGTATATGCGAGCAAGGGAGTGTTAGATGAGGAATTTCATAGATCTATAAAGCATTGTCCCCTTCCAATATTTCTCAAGGTACTTAACTGTGGGAAAATTTTAAGCAATCATATTTTTTGATAAATGTAAAAATAGGATATTGATATTTTTTTTTATCAAAAGAAAAGATACCAATGCTGGTCTTTTCACAAACTAAAATTTTTCATGCCAAGTTTAATTTGATCTAACCTGCACAAAGCACTGTCTTAGTTCCTTCTTCACTTTTTAAGAAAAAAAAAATCTATAGTTTGAGGACGTGGAGTACATAGTGCAAAACAAGAAGCCCCCAAGAATATGGAATCAACTTTCAAACAATCATCAAATTATTGGCAGCAGCCATGATAACCAGACTTACAAGAGCATTGTGAATGGGATGACTAGAAGCATAGCTCCTGGACAAGTTCTTGCATTGATGGGCCCCTCTGAAAGTGGGAAGACTACTTTTCTCAAAATTGTGGGAGGGATACTGCAAGGAGATATCAAAGGAAATATAACTTACAATGATATTCCATATAACACTGCTCTAAAGAGGAGGTATAAATATAAAGTCTCCATTTCTATGTCTATCCATTATACCTTTCTTTCAGATCTATGAAACATAGAAATGTTAATGACATCCCAATTCTTGCTTGAATCCTCCCAGGATTGGATATGTTACTAAAGATATTTTGATTCCTCAACTAACAGTCCAAGAGTCATTGGTTTTTGCTGCCCTTCTGAGGCTTCCAAACAATATGAGTCGCCAACAAAAAAATTTAAGAGCAGAGACTATCCTTGCAGATTTGGGTCTAGAGAGGTAATCAATTTGTGCTTCTTTGGACATTTGAAGTGTTAACTTCTAAACTCTAGTGTTTGCAATGAATTTGATTAAAAAGGTTCTTGGAAAAGACCTGGTGAAATTTTTGAAATTCATCAACATTTTAGATTATATCAAATGATCTGTAATATAAGATTATACTTACAGACAGGAGCTTGGAAATATAAGATTCCTAGCATTAGAAAAGGTTGCATCATCTCTTGACCTACCATGCAAGTATCATAGTTTGGGCTATCCAGATATTTTCCCATATTATAATAAGCTTAAACATGAGACACAATGTAAATTTCAGTTGTACAATTGCCCTTATGCAGGGTCAGAGTGTTCTATCATAGGGGGTATACAAGCACTTGTGGCACATCTAAGGGATGATTATAAAGTTGATATGCACAATGGTAGCACTTTTAACCACCGTTATGTAAAACTGGGTAAACCCACAATAGTGGGTTACAATTTTTTGAACGAAGAAAAATTAGAGATTCTCATCAAAAAATTTAAAATGGTTTACCCCTTCTAATGAAGGGGGTTCGAATGAACCACCCCCCTTCTAATGAACCCCCTCTTCTAATGAACCCTCCCCCCTTCTAATGAATCCCCCTCCCTTCTAATGAACCCCCTTTTGCACCATATAGGGGGTTCTAATGAACTCCCCACCTTCTCCACCATTTCAAAATTTATGCATTTTTTACTATCAAAGCTTGGGAAGGAGGTCCAAATGGAGTCAACTTGATAAACCAAGTTGGATGATTGTAGTGATCAAACGTGCTTTCCAACAACTATAAATTTAATATATTTTGTTTTTATTTTATATTTTATTTTTTAGTTTTACTGTACATAAGTTTTTCACCAACGTCAAGTTCGATGAAAAATTATTGTGGAAAAATAGTAAATTTGAGGAAAAAAATTGAAAAATATATATCCACTAGGTATTGATGTCCTCGTTCTAACAAAAAAAGAAAAAATGAATTTCAATACATACCAAAAAAGTTATGCGAGCCGAAGTGCACCTATGTCTAAGTTATAAATGTTTTAACTTCAAAACTTAATTAAAAGAAAAATATTCAACAAAATGCTATGAAACAAAATGAAAGAACTAGATACTTGTGTTACCAACCTAAATTCAAAAGAATTAGAATTTTATCCTTTGTAGAAAAAAAGTTATACGAGCCGAAGTACACACCACTTTTTAAAAATGTCGTTTACTATTAAAAACTAGTTATCAAAGAAGACGCAAAAAAATTACAATTTAATTTCTTTCTTTATTTTAAATACATTTAAAATCTACAGACAAAATCTCACAAATCACTAGTTTACATCATTTTCAAATTCCTAATAGTTTACCTACTATAAGTGTCAGAAAGTGAAGTTTTCTCTGAAAATGTTGATTTCAATGTCAAGTTTGGCCAAAAAGTGTAACCCATTATTGTGGGATGACCCAACTCAATCCACTTGAAGTGGAAAAGACAATAATTATTATTACATGACACATAAGAATACTCTCTCTGAGCTGGTAGAATGCTCGCAACTCTTTGGTGATGATATAATCTTCGTTGAAAATGTTCTGATAGTAATAGGATCAGTCTCAGTTGGAAAGATGTTGTCACAAATAGAGGCATATGAAAAGGTAATGTGAAAGCATTTCCATTGCAGCAAAGGAAGTGACTATGTCATCCCAACATGGTTCGATTATGTTGATTTGAGTAGAGCAAGTTTTGGTTAGTTCTCATATTTTTTTTGGTTAGTGTATCCTTTATTGAAGGCACGGGGGAATACATGCATTTCACAATTAAAGGAGAGTTCCTTCAAGCGGAACTTAAGTTTAATTAACAAAAGATAGAACTCAAGGTACTTAGAAATTCCTATTCTTGTGTGGCATTCGTCAAGACTAAATTTGGGGAGTGGAGTTGGTCGAGCCGTTATTGGTGCAGATAGCTCATCATTTGAAATCTTATCCTCAACCACTCAAACTCCATCTAGAGCTATGTGACCTACTCCAAAGCATTGTGACCTTCTCCATATCTAGTTTTTTTTGTAATGAACCACTCTGAAGAGATCTAGAAGGGTAAACCTTGGTTCCTGTAACTGATTTGTCATAAAAACATATATATGCATTCATTGGAAAAAGAATTCATTAATACCTTGGTTCTTGGGAGTGAAGTAATATAAGTTGCTATGCCTCTCATAGTTTAATTGTTGTTGAAGCACCTCTCGCTCTATCTAAATTGTTAGTGGAGAATTGTTATAGATAAAGCTTCAGTTTTATTTAAGGGCTATTTTTTAGTAGCAAAGGAAATTTTACAATTTTTTGTTTCATTTTATTTCACATTTATATATTGGTAAGAGGTCTAGAAGTTATAGCTATTGGATCTGCTACAATTTTTTGAGCAGTTTAGGCTACTTAATGCCTAATCTTGTATAGTTTTCTTTTAAAGATAAACACAAATATGTGTTATAAAATATAGTATTATTTCATAAGGACGTTGAGTGTTCTAAAAAGAGTTATTTCCAATAAATCTACCACAACACCAGTAGGGAGTTGGGTATAACAATTTATCTTTTAGACTGCCTTGTTTGAAAGGTGAGCTTAAAATATCCTCTGTATCAATTTTAAATTTCATTGCACTAGTTCGGTATATAAAAATACAAAAATGGTAGATTTAATGTCTTTTTTGTAATATTTATTGCCCCATTGGCTTGACAAAACACAGATGCAATGGGTTTAGATATACTAGCATAGCAATTCACTACTTCACAACTAGGTTTTCATTTTCACACCCACAGAGACCATATGTTGCAGACTCTTTACACAACTAACCAAAATGTTAATTATGTGTTGTATACTTACATATTCTACACCCCATCATACCTAGTGGGGCCAATGGTTTATACTTTATACCTATTGTTTTTAACACTGCTTAGTGGTTTTCTATGGTGATGAGCCTATAAGTTATTAAGTACTCAAATAGGGATCAGGGTTAGAAACAAGCAAGAAATATCTTAATAGACTTATTGTATTGTGAAAAGTTGAGTTAATTCTGTGAGTGTTGTTCTTGCTGGTATTTTTCCTGAAATAGTTTCCTAGGATAAATAATTGTGTTATATTGTGAGTGTGCTATTATTTTGTTTCTATTGTATTTAAGAATCTGTTAGCATTATTTCTCTTGCACAGGATCATTGGTATTACTATTATTTCTCTTCACAAAATACATACAAACAAAATAATAGTTTATTGCTGTAAAGGATGGCGGTTACTTATCAATATTGAGTAGTTTATTTAGAGTCTAAAAAAAAATCAATGGATCAAAGACTTTAGAAATGAACCTTGGCTGTTAGTCCTTTTATAGCAATTTGTTGCTTCCACATATGTTGATGCTCCCTCATGCTTACTTTCATGCTGTAACAAGTAGATGCATTATAAACATCTTAGATACCAACATTTGTTTGAAACTTCCAACATGCCAAATAAGCATTGTATGCATTTTTCTTAGCAAACCTTTAAATGGTAGCTAGCAAGCTTGATTAAAGTAGACATCGCTTTATCTCCTATACCATACAAACAACCCTATGCATTAGGATTCATTTGAGGCCATACATTTAATACAACTTGCAGTCAAAGTAAATAATTCACAAAATTTTGTAAGATATTGTGCTCTTTATAAACTAATAAAGATACATGAAAATATCTTCATAAGAATTTAAAATGACGCGTGATGACACACTAACTCTTTCAGAGTTCTTACAAATTCCCTTCAATTGAATAAAGTGAAGTTCCTAATATTTTTAGTATATATTACCTTACTTTACAGACAACATGAAAATAAGAACATTCAATTTCACAATGCCAGTTTCCACCTATAGAAGATATTGAATCCCAGCTCTTCACTGCTCATTCTTAGAGTCAAATACTCCAAAATGACTTGAATGAATGATTAACAAAAGAGAAAACTTTATCAAAATAAAAATTGGTAGGGCGCATGTGCATGGAACCATAGTGTGCTCTGTCAGCCTCATCTTCCCACAATTCACCAAATTTTATACTATGATCCCACTTGAATAGCTTAGGTTTGACCATTAGTCCACCCATGCAACAACCAATAATAGAGATTTGATTACTTGCTTAAGGCCCATTGCATTCTTTTGAAAACTTTGAATATTATAGACCTTGAATTCAAATTGTTGTTTATAAAATTGGTGAAAGTGCAATTCTAAATATGCATAATATAGGAGTTGTAAACAATTATAAATTTGATCATATAAGTTATTGCTTCAATGAATGAATCAGATCACACTTTGGATGGATCATGACAAAGTAGAAATTATAGAAGGTTCCTGACTGACTTATTAGGTCACGTCTCATGATTGGTAGATAATAACATTGGAGATCTTGTTTTTCTTACCGCAAGTGACATCCATTTCTTTAGTCATGCTTAAATTGATCCAAAGTAGCTACTAAACATTGACTAAACATTGATTCGAGAATTTTATAACTTGTTGGATGCAAGTAGATCTATCAAAAAAAAATTGCACCAAATGAGTTAATGGATAAGCTAAAAGCATGACTAGTTGCAAAAGGTTTTTTCCAGGTTCCTGGTGTTGATTACTCTAAGACCTTTGCTTTCAATTCAGTGTTCAACAACAATTTTCTTTAATAAAAGAAATAGTCTTCAAATTGCTATCTCATAATTATGTTTTACTTTCTACTGTGGCTCTTGCTAATCACAAGTTTCATATTTTGGTTCATAAAAGATGCACAATTAGGACCTTGAATGCATCAACAAAAATGGAGTTGTATAAATAAATGAGTGAACTCCAAAGTAGTCTATAGTTAACTCCAAAACTAGTGCATTCCTTACAAAATCTTACTCACTTCCAAAAGAAACTCTTACTAGGTAACATATTAGCTGAAATCATAGTAGCATTCCATTTACATAGCATTGACACAGCAGCAAAAGTGTAAAAGGAATTCAGTTACTTGGGTTTAATATAGGAAAAACATAGCTAAAACTCAGAAGCTAAAAAATGAAGTACTAAAATAGAGAAAACACTAATTTTACTATTTCAAATCAAAATAGCTTAAATAGTTAAATAAGACAAGACATAATACTTATAAAAATGGACTAAATATTATATTTTATTCCACTAAGAGGGTCTATGTAAAAATAAATAGATGGATCTAAAATAATATGGCATTCTGTCATGGAATATGGCCTACTGTTTTATGGGCAGCCTTGTCACTTTTAATTAAACCCTTATTAATTTGAAAGAAAACCCTCACTATGGTTTGAAATTGAACTTGTGCAAATTTACAAAAAGTTTATTTGAAGTATGTACAAAGAAAAAAGGAATCTCAAAACCACTTTTTGAAATATTCAAGAATAACTCAAGAAATGGCACAACAGATGTGTCAAGCCACGATTATTTGGGATCAATTGGGAATTTTTTGAGTGTTATGATATTATGAATGAAATGAAAAATATAAAATATAATCAGGAGATAATTTCAAAGGGTGTCATATCCAGCCTACACATTACAGAGTTTTGAATGCTTACCAACAAACATAACAAGTCCATCAATTGAGACTCTTGCAAGATCTGGAAGTGTCTTATTCGGGTATTTTGGAGACCATCTATCTGGAGCATCTAAAACAAGAAAAATGGAGAATGGTTGTGCTTTATAAGGTAGCAGAAATTTGATTTCAGCCACCTGGACAATACCTTTGCAAATCAATATTTTGTAAGAATTGTCTAGTGGGGGTATTGTATCAAATGGATCAATGCCTGAAGCTTTAATGTTTTCTTCCTTCATCAGTTTGGATGTGACTGCACATGATTTAGGACCTACATGTAGCACCTTGTTTGTACTCTCACCATAAACTTCTCGCAGGATTGGTAAAGCCTCTAAGATTTCTGAACCACACAATATATCTTCCTCTACACATAATGATAAGAATGCAAAATCTCCATAAAGCATAAATAATTGACAATCTCACCAAACAAATAAAAAAGTCTAGCTTATAATTAAATGAAACTAGCAAATCACAAAAAAGAAACAATACACAAATGCCAATGCAACTAACACATATAAGTCCCTTCGGTTGTGTTACAGACTGCCATTTTGAATTGTGCCTTTTTCCTATAGGTTCTATTGAATTACTAGCATGCAATATGTCTTTGAGCTATTTCTTATTTTAGACCTTACATAGAGCCTTCATGTGTCAGTAAGACCACTCTCATTAAGTGAACTCCATGTATAAGGTAGTATATTATATTATGTTGGAATGTGTGCATTGACTAAGTCAGCTTATCCTATTTTCACATGTAGGAATGGTGTATAAATAGAGGGCATTCTTTTCACCATTTCATCTATCCATCTGATTCACATATGAGATTCGATCAAAATTATTTAAATTTTTCAATGCATAAAGGCATCAGGGTTCCTCTCCCTTCTCATGCCTTTTATTGCCAAATTTTTGGACTAAGGGCATCACCAACATATTCACATTCTTCTCTTCATTTTGAAGTATTTCATTTTTGTAATTTGAGTTGAGTAACATCGCTTCATGCTACTGATGTTGCTTTCCTAAGCACATATTTTCTACAGTTTGTGAACTTTCAAGCAATTTTTTTAATGTGTGGCAAAATACAAGAAAATCATCTTTTAGACGGTAAAACTCTCATTGGTGCAGGATAGAGACAATTTTATCAAATAAAGATAAAAATCTAACTTAAAATAGAAAGAAACAAGCAAATTGCAAAAGGGAATTATAATTGAATGCTAGTGTAATTAAACATATATAAGTCTCTTCTATTGCATGTATTGTCACACCAAAATGTCCTAGCTTTGATGGAAGAAATGTCAGAACTAGAGGTATTTTAAGAAAATTTCACATTTAAAGTTTTAAACCCAGATATACCTTAAGAATGCAGAGGTGAAGTAAGAAAACAATCTTTTAGCAACTAAAACTCCCATCAACTCTTCACTAGAAACACTATTCAATCTACATCTCTTCGAAAATTACTAAGCCTTCAAAGGTCATTTCAAGTTACAATGATGCCTAAAAGAGTAAAAAAAATAAAAGATATGAAAGTCAAATTATGGACAAAAATTCAAACATCGAAGTAGTTTTTTTCACAATTTTTTTTTTGTGGGGAAGAGTTGAAACCTTCTAGAGATGGGCCCACTAAGGAATCAACTACTATGAAAAAAAATTCAAGTCCCAATCAATGTAGTGGACATCCAATCAACCAACATGAACCTAGAATCTGACAAAGAAACCACATTAATGTACAACAAACTCTTTTGAGGACAACAGTCGTCATAGCATAAAGATGTTGCCACCAAGTTTAAAGCCAAGCCCAAAAGAGTTCACGAGATTGTGCATTCACCAATACAAATGTTTTAGTAGCACTGGCCTTCATTAAATGGAATTAATTCTGAGGAAGGGCATAAGAACATGGTAACATTCTTTTGTGTTTTATCAATGAAAGGGAAACATCAAAATGTGGCTCTAATTTCTTGAGTTTGATGAAGTGAAATTTGACCTAGAGGCATAGCAGATATATACTGAAGATGGAAAAAAAAAACAAAGAAAGTTGTGCATAATTTATAATCTCTGTTTTGGTCTGCAAGATAGGTCTTCAACTTAATATGTAGCCCTTCACAAGAAACATTATTTAATCTACATCTCTTTCTAAATTGTTGAGCCTTCAAAGCTCATTTCAAGTTTCAATGATGCTTGAAAGCATAAAAAGAAAAAAACATGGAGGTCAATTTATGGACAAAACACTTCTAGTATTAATGCAGTTTTTCTTTTCACAACTTTTTTTGGTGAGGAAAAATTGAAACTTTCTATAGATAGGGCCCTACCAAGGAATCAACTACTAAAAAATGCATGTCTCAGTTAATGTAGTGAACATCCTATCCAATCAACCAAGCATGAACCTAGATTCTGAGAAAGAAACCGTGCTAATGTAGTGCAAACTCGTCTAAGGACAATAGTCATCATAACAGAGGAGCAAGCTGCAACATGTATTCTATTTGATATGTCCTCATAAATTAATAAATTAAAATAAAAGAGGAATTTATACATAAATATTTAACCCTACCCTTTGGATGAATCTATGGCATCTAACCTCCCCATGAGAATCGTATAGAATACCCTGTCAATGGTTGCTTAGGGTTGTAGGAGTGGAGTTTAATCTTCTTGGAATAGAAGATGAGGCAACATAGACCATAAATCCCAAGCCACCGATTTGGGAAGTGGGAAAATAGGAAGCCATAGATCCTTTAAAAGCAATAAAAAAGTTGGACCAAACAAACAGAAAAGAACATAAAGCTTCAACCCTTCACAAACTCAATAACCTCCCCTGAGTCCCTGGTAGATAACACTCAAATAAAAATGAATATAAATGGAACCTGAAGAAAGAACTAATTTTGTTTTAAAACCATATTACTATTATCTGAATCTTATAGTGGGCATATTTGGACTAGAAGATAAGAAGCCAATCTGTTATACAATATTTAAAGATGATAGATTATTAGATTTTTGTACCTACTTATTAGTGCATGTGAACATGGATCATCTCATTATTCCCACAAAACTGCATACACTCTCAATTCTTTAATGAATAAGTAAAAATCAAACATCGAGATAGTGGAGCCATTCATGTTATAGTGAAATACAACTTGCTTTTCAATGGTAGCTATATATCATTAGAAAAATAGAACAAAAAACAATATAAATTGAATATGTAATGTAGTACCCCTGTGTTTTCCATTGCATCATGCACATGGGTGAAAGACGTGTGTATCCAAAACCACATATCAATCCCTAATTTCATATGCAGCTAACTAACTCAAAAACAATCTACTCGCTGGTTAGTGGGGAAAGGAAATAAATGGTTGCTTAGCACATGGTCATTTGGATTCCCTAAAATGATATCCCATTTGATTGCTATGTTGTCATTTGGATTTAGTTGGTCATAAGCACCAACACCAAACAAATGAATCTCCGGAACTAGACACTCAACAAACTTCATGACTACATAAACAATCAGATAAATGGATGGTGAACTATAGCACAAACTTCCAACCAGCTGAATAACAAATAGATCTAAAGAAAATAAACCAAAGTGAGGTGAAATTCAAGAAAAGAAATGTTGCTTGCTGAAAGTAACTGGCTGAAAGTAACCACTACTTCTTAATTCTCTTTTTCTCTAAAACAATGAATTAGTACTTGAATAGACCATTTCATGTGAAGGGGGGAGACGACTATGAGATCACTACCATCTATATTTCTTAAAAAGAAAATGACTATTGATTGCAGGTTAAGGGGAAACAATGGAACAGTTAGTAATTTAAACAAGTGTACAAAAGAATTTATTAAAGCAATCTGAGTAAGAGATCGGATATGGACTTGGGTCATAATGCCTAGTTGTTACCAAAACCTTGAATGGGAAAAGCTAACCCGACTCGACATTCACACGGTGAGAAGATACTCGACTAAAAGAACTTCTTTATTACTAGTAATGCTTCAAAGAGCCAAACGATATTCGATTCATCTATGAAAATCAGACAAAACCCTTTGTGATATCATATGTTGATTAAGGAAAAGGAAAAAGATCGGAGGCATACCTGTGTGATAGATTCTTCAAACTTTTTCCCAGTGTAGTCCTCCTTCCCCTTTCTCTGCAACTTCTCCCCAATTCTTCTTCCTTTCCTTTTTTCCCCTGTTTTCCCCTCCTCTCTTCTTCATTAATAAGAGTTATTGAAGAATTTTTTCGTTATGCTGCCACCACTCTCTTGGAGAATAACATTCAAGAATCACCAAGCATGCAGCCCTCAAGACCCACCACACACACGATGCCTACTTGTGAAGCACGCCTTTGTTGCTGCTGTTAACCTTGGTTGCTACGGTTTGCCCTTTCCTATGCTATCGATTACCCTTTGTGTTGTGTTAATCGTGGAATTACACCAGTAGGTATCAATGTGACTTTTTGCTCTAAGCCTTGCACCCTTTTGATTTTCTGAAAACCCCTTGTCATTTCTGATGAAAAGGCACTTGTCATTTTTGAAAAACCCCTGTTTGTGGTGCTTCATGGCCGATGTCTGTGTTGTTCTTCATGCCTGCTATGTTGTGCCTTTGTTCCTCTGCTCCCCTATCCATGTTCTCTTCCCCTATTCTATTCTCCATTCTAAAAGGGAAATGAAATTAACGCATATTCAAAGCCTGCAGATGACACAATTGAAGGTAATTGAAAATTGGGAGGGAAATAAAAAATATATTTTAGAAAAAGGCTTTTTTTATTGTCTTAATTTAAGACAAAATTAATAATTTAAGACAAAATCAATATTTTGTCTTAAATTAATGTCTTAAATGGGGGCTCTATGTAGTAGTGACCAAATATAAGTGCAAATCATTGTATTGTATTCACCCTTTCTAGGGCCTGTTATTCTTCTAATATATAAAGAGAATATTGTTGTTGGGTTTTTCTCTCTCAAGTAGGAGGGTTTTCCCAAGGTAAATTGTTGTGTTCATTGTCTCTCTGTTGCATTTTCTAATTGCTTAGATTTATAATCATAAAACTAACATGGTATTAGAGTGAGTTCAGGGGGGAACATCTTATCAGAAATTTTAGCTAGCACTTCAGCCTTATCTAGTAGCAGGGTTCTAATCGATTAAATTCCCAAGATAGAGATCAAGCCTGTATAGGGACTACAATAAGCATGAAGTGAAGTGGATCTGGAATTAGAAAATTCAAGACATGAAGAGGGTCTGGTTAATGCTACGCTAAGCTCAGTAACCTTGAGCTGGTAGCGAAAATAATGACAGCTTCTATCTCTAATGTCATTCAGACAAGTTCAATAATGGATTTGCAGGCTCTGGTGGATGGAAAAGAAACCAGGGGACGAAAGTATGGTATGCAGGCAACCAAATGAAGGTTAATGTTGATCTGAAAACAGAGTGCCAGGCGATTGTGAGCACTTGGAAAATATGCAAAAGTACCCGACTCTTAATGCATGTGTAGAGAGTCGGGACAATAAATCTGACAGGAAGAACAATATTAAATATACTGTGCTGGTGCCGATTTAATAGGTATAGTACTTAACTAGTGAGGTTCTTTTTCTTGGTGGGCCGTCACTTCAAAGAAAATCAATGGATTTGATAGGTGAGGCATCACCGACAACGAAGGCAGGTTATCAACTGGCTTTCAGGAGTGATCATCAATATGATTGGAGAACTTGATCAATACAGGAGATACACATGTAACTACTCTACCATTCCCAGCGGCCGTTCTTAGGAGCATCACAAATTTAAGGATAAATAATAATAATAATAATATTATTTTATAGTCCACGAATACCAGGTGATCTGTTTTGGGGTCTACAGACAGCTTACAGTATATATTGGACTCCTCATACTCCCAATCTGAGGGAGGCACCCAATTCGTGCTCCACAATATGAGGTGTACATACCTTACCCCCTGCAGGATATGGGGAACAACTTCAAATGAGGCAAGTTTCAAGAGACAGATCACCTTATTGGAAATATTATCGGCCAGATATATAGTCCAAGTTTATCAAATATTTTTAAGGATGAATAGTTACAATATTGATTTATATGCAAAGCGAACAAAATGGTATAACTGGAAATAATTATTGGTTGGTCGGGGATATTGCATTAGCCGCCGAAGTCTCAGTTTGTCTTGGACGGAGGACATCAAGTATGTCCATCATTGAGTTGCCGTTTATTTTTATGATCATCT
Source organism: Sequoia sempervirens (assembly GCA_007258455.2). Classification (NCBI taxonomy): domain Eukaryota; kingdom Viridiplantae; phylum Streptophyta; class Pinopsida; order Cupressales; family Cupressaceae; genus Sequoia; species Sequoia sempervirens. Next base: position 94,552 of record VDFB02281291.1, read on the forward strand.
GAGACATACCATAGCTGTGTGGCTAAATTGATGCGTTCTGAAGACATTACTCATTGTCATCACACTCATTGCCGTGAAATTCAAAAATGTTCATTTGTCTGCCGTGAAACTCGTACTAATATCTTTGAGCATTCTAGATCCCTGATATTATGTTGAATGGCGGAGCATCCAGTTCATGATTGGTAGAAGATTGAGTATTATACATGTAAAAGGTGCGATCAATAATTTGGAAGATTGGGACTAGTTATCACCGCCTGCACTTTTCATTGGGTGTGAGGATAGTTTGAATAAGGCAAGACCAACATGTAAATACTATTAGGTGCACTGCGGGACAAGTAGTGATTAAAAGGAGTCGTGGAGTTCCGAGTGCTGACGGGCATATGTTATGTTCATACATTTATATTGGAGCCGTCAACTCTATCATTGTCATCATTCCTAAAGGGAAGTCACAAAATCTTCAGGTTTAACATCTGAAGTTTAATTATTACTAGAGTATATGAAATTAGAATCACATATATTTTTTAAACTGCCACCTATACTCTTGGAGCCATCGATTAGTTCTTAAGAGATATGGAGAGGGGAAATTAGCACTGCTTCACAACAACTGACTAGGCAAATGATGCAGATATGAAGATAAACTTTTTTGGAAGCATACAAGAAGTTTGAATTGGAACCGTTAATTGAGTGAACTACATGGGTGCATCTAAATGGTCATGTTGAATATGGGAGCTATCTTAGTTGTGAAATGAAGATCACAATTTTTAGCTTCAACAAAAATAAGTTATATTCCCTTAATTGTTCTATCTAATGATATTTGCTAGATGACTTCATGTTTTACTTGTATTGGGGTGGTTTAATTCTATGAGCTATTATTAATCTCTCTAAAATGCTTCTAGGGCGGATCGAGGAGCAAAAGGATGATGAGAGATTGCAAAAGGAATTCAAGGGGGGAAGATCTTGATGCATCCTGTGAGAAAGTCACACAAGCTGAAGAAATGAACAAACATAGAGACATAGCTTGCAACCTTGAGACTGAGCTGCTGGTGCATAACTCTCATAATTCTTCACCTGTTGGCACAGGTTGGGTCAACCTTGGATGAAGAATTTGTGATCAGTTACTTTGAAGAGGAGGAAATGACATTTAGAGAGAGTTAAATTCTGAGGATTCAAGGCTCAAGTTGAGATCATGTCTGGGAAAAGGATTAAGGTTCTAAGATTAGTCAATGGAGGACAGTTCACTTCTAGAAAATTTCTTTGCAATCTCTGAGGCAAGGATCTGTTGTGTAGTATTCACACACACACCCCGCTGAAAGCAAGGACCCTCTTTCACTTTGGTTTTGGTGTCTTGGCCCTTTCATTTTGAGGTTTTGTCTTATTTTGGCATGTGCTAAAATGTTCATTTTTATTTCATAAGTGATTCCCCTAAGTTATTTATTGAAGATCTTTAATTTTGAGCTAAGTTCAGGTTTTCACCCTAGTTTGGGACTTTCCACCCTAGCCGGATTTTCCCGAATCCTACTCGGACTCCGGCTGAGCATTCTGGTTCAAAGGTTTTCAATATTCACAGAATTTCGCGTCAGTCGGATTTCCCTAAAATTCATTCTATCAATGGGATTCTGGATTTATCTAGTTGTCTTGTCAGCAACATTAATGTCTTCGTACGAGCCTTGTATGAGGTATTTAATTGATTTTCGAAGTCTTTTGTGTCATTGTGCTATTGTTTGCCATTGATTCAACTGCAGAGTGCATTCTTGTGTGTGTTGGATTTGGATTTGGTGCGTTGAGTTTGCGAGTTATGGATTTGAGTGGAGATTTCTCATGCATTCCTACCTTTGTTCTTTGACGACGCCATTCAATTTAGTGTTTAATGTTTTTGAGATCAATTTTTTCTTTACAATGGTATGTTTTCGATTACCTTGCTTTTAATTGATAGTTATGGATAGCACATTGATGTTATAAGAACTTTGGGTTTGAATTCCTGAATATTTGATTGTTTCATGGCTAGGGTTGTGTTGCATTGATTAATTTATGGTTTCCCAAGTAATTTTTGAGTTTGTTTGTTTATTGGCATTTTGGTGAACTTGCTTGAGAATCGTGATTTTCCCCTAGTAAGGATTCGATGGGTGAAATACTTGAATCATAAGCTTTCCTATGCATTAATGGCAGATGTATAGGGTTTGAAACCTAGGGCTATATCATTCCTCCTCATTTCGCCTTAAAATTGGCCTAGAATGTGAAGATAATCTGTGGAAGAGGAAAGGTGTATACAAGGAGGTCTAGGACTCCTTATCCAAAGGATAGTGTACCTAAAGCAAATCTTCCTCTAGTTATCCATCATGAGAAGTAGCAAGATGATGTTCCTTCTACCCATGAAGCTCAAAGTAAACTAGGTGAGCCGGAAAACATTGAAGAACATCCAGACACTGAAGGGGAGGAATTTTAGGAAGGATAACTCTACAATGCAGAGGCAGAAACTGATAAGATAATACATACTCCTTTGGTAGCTTATGCGGATTCCCCTATTAGAATTGAAGAGGTCAGATCACCTCTGAGAGAGGAAGAAGCAGAAAAGGTCCCATCACTTAAGCTTCAAGAAGAACATGCTAAAGAAAAGGAGGATAAGATGGATGAAACTCCTAAAAAATAGAATTTGGGTGAAGAGGTCCCTCAAGATCAACAGGAGGAGAAACAAACTAAGTTGCAACTGGAATCCACTGTCCCTGATTGGTTGGACAAGGAGATATGAAGAAAATAGGTTGTTGTGGAAGATAAGTTCTACCGAATTGGGATGAGCTGCTAGCCAAGATTGGAAAAGACAAAGGTAAGAAGAAGGCTAGGGTAATTTCAAAGACTTAGAGAGATGAGGCAAGCAACAGGGTTGTCCACATTGTAACCCCTGCTCTAGACAAAAAAATAGACGATGTGGCTTCCAAGGATTATAATGTTCAAACTTTTAATTTGGGGCCTACAACCGTTGAGCAGGATATTGAAGATTATCAGGGTTCAAGTGTGGTCATCTTGGGCAGATTGAGGAAGGAGATAAAGACTAAGCAAGATTTAAAGAAATAAAATGAAAATCTCAGGAAATGCTTGGAGGACCTGATGAAACCCTTGCAATCTATTAACCCCTCCACCTCTGCTACAAATCCTTTACTTCAAGAAACCATCAACGAGCTAGAAAAGATGAGGGCTTCCACTCTTGCCACTGCGAATTGGCTGAAAGTGGTGCAAATAAAAGGTAATTAAGCTATCAAGGACATCCTGTCAATAGGGAAGGATGTTGCAATGGCGATTGATTGGTTGAAACAGGTATTGGCACAAGACAAAGAGGAAATAGATCTCTCGCTGCAGAAGACCAAAACCATTGTGGGGTACACTAGGGAAAAGCTAGTAAGTGATAAAATTCCCCCTTCCTCTAGAGCTGCTGAATAGGTTAGGAGTGGTTTGAAGCACTGCAAATCAGGCAGAAGGTGTTGAAGAGGATTTACAAGTAGAGGAGGAAGATTGATGATACCCTAGCTAGTGTATACAATGGGTCCATTTCTTTCTTTGAGATTATGATAGGAAGAAGGAAGATTGCCCCTAAGTATTTGAGTTTGGAACATTTAAGAAGATGGTGGAAAGATTTTTATACCCCAGCTAATGATGATTCTACTTCTAAGCACCAGTTGGATGATGTTGCCACTTACCTTGCTGTTATTGAGAAATATGTAACATACAAGGTGGATTGGGATGAGTCAGTAAAATAGTCAAGGGAAGAAATTATATCAATTGAAAGACAACTTAGGGTTTTTCCTTTACCTCTTGTGGCCGACTTCGATAGGGTACTTTTGAAATTTCATGAAATGTTGGATCAAGACAAAGGGGAAGGTAGTTAATGATTGGCTACATCAAAATTTGTCATTCCCTATTATTCTGCCATGCATTGGTCTAAGTTACATTGGAGATCCCAGGCTGACCTTGATGGAGTTCATGCATTTAATGCTTATTTATCTCATTTTTGAATTTCTCTTGGCCGACTTGTTGTACATAGTTATTATTGTAAAAACCTATTTGGGCCGACATGTTTTGGGGGTTTCTATAAAAGCTGACATCTTGCCTCTTTTGAAAGGGTTAAGAAGTTTTAGATATAGACACACACAGAGATAGCTAGAAGTGAATTCAGTAGAGAAATAACCATTCTCAAGCAAATATTGTAACATAAAGCTGGAATTGTTGCTATAGTGGATAATTTGAAGCAAGTAATGACATTGTGATTTGGTGCCATACTTGTGTTCATTCATCCTGCATGGTTCTTGTTATTCTATCTTTAGAATTTCTTTGAGGAAGATTAATGTTTAGAAGTTTAGAATTAGAATTGATTCAATGATGTTCATGAGTTGATATTTGAAGTGTTGCAGCAATCCCTAGTCCATACTTTTCACAGCCAATTGATTGTTAGTTTCTTTGCAAACTTAGTCTGGACTTTATAATCATTGTGCTTAGTTTAGTTATGAAGGTTCATTCATTTCAAATTGCAATAAGGTTGTTTGAATGAATGTTCATGATTTTAAAATCTTAACACCTTAGAAGATTGCACTATTTCTATGAGATTACAGATTTATCTAGGTTAAGTAGAGATCAGTTTTGAGGGATTGGTCCATTTCAAGTGTTTGGTCATTTGCATTGTTAATCTTAGGTTTACTATTAAGCTTAGAAATCTCTTTGAAACCCTTATCATTTTCTATTTCTTTGATTATCGGATTAAATTTAGAATTAAAGTATCATCATATTCTGATAAATTAAGATTCAATATTTTGCTTGTAGTAAGGTCCCATTGTGATTACCAGCATTTTCACATTTATCACTAAGTTGTTTATGCATTGTAAAGACTTAACATTAGAGACCTTGGGGTTATCTCTTGAGGCTTGCTGATAAAGATTTACCTTTCAAGAGAGATAGGATTTTATATTATGTCTGAGTTGTTGTTGTACGAAAACCATCATCAATAGATTGGAGCTAGAAGGAGGATTGAATAAGCAAGTTGGATCAATTTTTTAACACCATCTCTCCTGAAAGACTCAGAAGAAGAACTAGATCTACTCCAAGAGAGGAGGAATTTCAGGAATTGCCAGACCCTACTAGGTGAAGGAGGACCAGAACTAGGGGTGAATCATCATCCACCCATTCACCTCCATCATCCCCATCTTCATCAAGTTCGTCTTCATTTGAGTCTAAGGACATTTCCATTCCACAACCTCAGCTAGTCATTAATTAGCCATTACCACCTCCACCTCCACCAATGGATTTCCTTGCCAACAACCCATCTCCATTGACCTTTTCCAACTACAATGCCATGCCTAAGAACCCAGAGCACTTCTACTCCAAATTCCATGCTAATGACCCTAATAGAACTACCAAAGAGCACATCAGGATCTTCCAGACCTACCTTAAGGATAGGGGAATCAATCATGAGGACGTAGCATGTAGGCTCTTTCCTTACTCCTTAGGAGAGGAGGCATTTTATTGGTACAATCATTTGCCTGTAGGTTCTATCCAAAATTTGACTGAGTTGGAGAATGCATTCCTACAAAATTTCAAAGTCCCTATTAGCTCCAATGAGCTTTACCATCAATTTACTAATGTAAAAAGAGAGTTCAATGATCCCATAGGATCCTTCAATAACATATTTCATCATGCCTATTCCAGATTGCAGGCTCCCTACGCTATTGATTAGGCCACTTCTTTAGAAGTTTATTATGAAGGCCTTGATAGTCTGACTTCTACCTTCATCAAATGTAAAAAAAACCCTCCCAATACCCTACTTGATGCTTATACTAAAGTTGTAAAAGTGAGTACTACCTTAAGGAAAAATGTGTCTAGACCTTTACCATCAGTAGGACCTATTGCTCACCCAGGACAAGTCGCAGCTCTCAATCAAGCTTTCACCAACCACACTCCCATCATGAATCCAGATCCTCAACTGCCATTGGTCCCTCATCCAGGTTCCCCAATCAACCAGATCCCACCTGCTATCAACTACCCCCAACAAAATGCAAATCAACCCTTACCCCCATTGTCTCAGGCTGGCTATCCATTGTATCTCCAAAATTCTGAAGTCTTGAACTAGTCAATGGGTATTAACACTGCAGTAAGATATCCGCAAAATAATGCCAATCAACTCCCATATAAGAATCCTGATAAAGAAAGGTTGGATGAGCTAACCGAGCAAGTAAAGAAATTAAATATGGAAGTAACCTACTTGAGAAATCAGAATAATCAACTCCAGGCTGCTCAAAGGAATATGTAGTCCAATCCTAAAAGAGAAAATCAAGAAAATCAATAAGGATGAAACTTTGATAGGGGGTATAACCATGATAGAGGCTACAAAAATGAAAGGGGATATAACAATGAAAGAGGATATAGTCATGATAGAGGAAAAAATCATGATAAAGGACAATCCTCAAATCAAAATTTTGATAGAAGTCACACTAGTGGACAGGGTTTTGATAGGAGACCACCACCCGGTTAGAACAGAACTTGGAATACAAGGCCCAACAATGGAGGAGTTCCCACCCCACTGGACCAACTAGTTAGTCAATCAACTAATCAACCAGTTAATCAAGAAAGGCCTCCTAGTGGTGTATATTTGGTAGAAGTTGCCCTATCTGGATGGTGTAGGCTCCATAAGATGAGTTAACACTCTGAATTAGATTGTTAATAATTTCAGACAGCAACCTTAATCTTTCAGTATGAAGTATAAAATAATGCAAGTGGTCAAGAGATAGTGCCTTCTACTCCTTATGATTCACCAGTGCTGGTACTGAATCATGCACCTTTTTCACAAGGCATGGAGAATGTACCTGAAGAGGAACCTGACCAATTGAAGGAAGAAGTAGATCAGGTGTGCAATGGAGATGAGATCACCTAGTTATTTGATAAGAATCCAATAAATGACAATGGCCCATTTGATGAGGAAGAAGCTTATGTTGAAGAAGTGTAGACATTCCAGAGGCCTACTAGGAAGTATGAATTGAGAGACATGCCACATAGACGCCCACAGGCTGGGGAACCATTCACTATGTCTATCCCTCTGAATAATTTCACCATGCCTCTAGATCCCAGTGCCAACAACAATCTGCTTTACTCTCATGTATCAAATCAGTATCTGTCAAAGGAGGGACAAACTCAAGCTGACATGTTTAAAGAAAGAAGTGTTGAAGTAGGCAAGGACAAGGTGGTGGAAAACCAAAGAGAGGTTCCTGCTGACCTAAGTGAGGAGAACTTAGCCATGTATGTCACAGAATAACTCAAGAAGCTCAAGGTAAGTCTCTCTATTTATGAGTTATTGAGAGTTACAACTATTAGGAATGTCATCCTAGGAGCTTATAGTACAGATTCTACTTCCCGAGATAGATCAATGAATGAAAATGTTAATAGAATGTCTGGAAGGAAAAATCAGAGTCACAATCAGAGCCATGTGCCTCCTAGGGATAAGGGTAAGGAAAAGGACAAAAATCAAGTTGCTCAAGTGGATACTCCTTTGAATCTGTTCCAAGGAAAAATAGATACTCCTCCTTTCCTAATTTTTGTGAAAATATTTGGTAAGAATCTGCATAATTTCCTATTGGACTTGGGTGCCTCTACCAATTTTATGCCATTTAGTGTCTGTAGAGCTTTGGGTATTACCCTTGTTGATTCCCAAAAGAAAGTTACACAATTGGATAGGACTGAAGTGAATGTTGTAGGTGAACTAAATATGATTCATATGCAGGTCACTTCTGATCTCAGGATTTAGCAGGTCATTAATATCCAGGTAGCAGATATAACTGATGCCTATGGCTTGATTCTAGGAAGGGACTTCACTAAAACTCTGAATGGATATGTGTCAACTAATCACTCTCACATGTGGCTTCTTTGGAAAGGAGTGCCAAACTAGATTAGAATTGAGAGGGAGCCCAGGATGAAGTATATGATCATAGAGTATCAAAATACCTCTAATGAAATTTTGATATCAGAATTAGGGATTGGTAATTATCTACTTCCAACACCCTTTGAGGAGTCAGATATGGAAGAAGTTCTTATGTTGCATTCCCTGTCAGCCAATTTCACGATAGAATCTAGTCAAAATCAGATAGAATCAATTGGAAATGATGATGAACTAGAAGATAATCAACTTAGCTTGTTGGATAGTTTCTAGGAATTCACTTAGAAATGTATTGAGGATCAGGTTCATTTGGGTAGGAAAATGGATTTCAGAGACTTTCTTTTGCCTAATTGGTGCAAAGTCCATAATGATTTCCATTCAGAACTCGGTTGTTGTCTATGTCAGACTGTAGTAGAACAAGTGTAGAAGTGTATCAGTCCTACTCTAGCAGTCAAGGTCACTATCTAGGATATTTCAGAGGATTCCAAAGGGAGGAAGGTTATGTTTTCTAAAGAACCTTTTAGTTGAAATAATGTGAAAAGCACAACTGGTTGTCGGACCTTAAGGTTCGATGGGTCCAAATAAAAACAAGGAGTTGGAGCAGGATTTGAGCTAATCAGTCCAAAAGGTAATTCCATTGCACTAATAATGTAGTGGAATATGAGGCTTTAATCCATGGTTTGTTAATGGCTTTAAGAAAAAAGCTTAAGATTTTACAAGTCTTTGGGGATTCAGAGTTAGTAGTCAAGCAAGTTAGGAGACAATACTCTTGTAATGATAGAAGAATGACCAACTATAGACATAGAGTATGATATCTTATTGAAGGATTTGACGTCGTTAACATTTAGTTGATTCCATGAAGTAAGAATCGGACGGCAGACTCCCTTGCTCAAGCTGCTAGCACTTTACAGCCTTTCTCTCTCTTCGGATTGAATAAGTTCACAGTAGAATTGACTCCAGTACTTGACAATGTCACCAACTTCTAAGTATTTGAGGATGATAAGCATATTCTATATTTTATCACAAATACCGATGTTTTTGATTCTCAGATTATTAATGAAATTGAGCCTCAAGAAGTAGAAATGGATTTAGAAGGAGTGATTAATTTGAAGACTAATACTATTCCCATAGGAATGGTACAATTGGAGAGGATTTTTTATTTGGATAAAGTTAGAGAGAAAGAAAAAGATGCTAAGAAAGAATCTATCAGTGGATAGTATGAAGCATACAATATGGGGACTCAAGAAGATACCAAGAATGTCTTCATTGGAAGGTGTGTACTCCAAAAGAACAGAAAGGAATAATTGACACCATAAATAGATATTAGTACATGATAGCTTGGAGTTATGAAGATTTGAAGACATATGATACATCCATCATAACTCACACTACTCCTTTAAAGCCAGGGGCAAGGCGTTTCAGACAAAGACAAAGGTTGATTAACACCTTATTGGAACCCATAAAATAGAAGGAGGTACAAAAATTGTTGTCTACTAGGATCATCTTTCCAGTATGACATTCAACCTGGGTTGTAAACTTGGTTCCAATACGAAAGAAAAATGGAGAAATCAGACTATATGTGGACTTCAGGTATCTTAACAGAGTGTTAGAAAAGGATAATTATCCAGTACCCTCATTGGATGAAGTGATTCAGATTGTTAATGGATCTCAAATGATGTCCTTTGTGGATGGATACTCAGGATATAATCAAGTTATGGTGGATTATGAAGATAGGCATAAAACATCCTTCACCACAAAGTGGGGTACATTTGCTTACAGAAGGATGCCCTTTGGGTTGATCAATGTTGGGGCTACATTTCAAAGGGCCATGTATATTTATTTTAAGGATATAATTGGAAAGTGTATAATTATTTATATGGATGACTTGACAGTCTTTTCCAAAAAGAGGGGTGATCATATTGCAGATTTGTGCAAAGTGTTCCAGAAGTGCAGAGAATTTGTGATATCCCTCAATCCCAAGAAATGCATATTTGGAGTAACAAAAGGGAAGTTGTTATGCCATGTAATCTCTAAAAATGGAATTGCTATTGACCCATAACAAGTTGAGGCTATACTCAAGATCCCACTACCTGCTAGTAAGAAAGAAATGAAATCATTCTTTGGCAAGATCAATTTTGTGAGGAAATTCATTACTAGATTTGCAGAAATAGTTAAGCCACTGAATGTGATGTTGAAGCAGGAGGCCAAGGTTGAATGGAATGTAGAAGAAAAATAAGTATTTGCTAAGATAAAGAGGGCTATTGCTGAAGCCCCAATTTTGGTGAGTCCAGAGTATGCTAAACCATTCTACATATATTCCTTTACTTTTGACCACTCTTGTGTTGCTATGTTAACTCAAAAGTTTGACCAAGGCAATGAGCATCCTATAGCATTCATGAGTGCACCATTAAAGGATGCAGAGCTGAGATACCTGAATGTGGAAAAGCAAGCTTATGTTTTAGTCAGGGCTGTAAAAATGTTTAGACATTATATTCTCAGAAACGAGATCTTTGCTATTGTTCCTGATCTTGCAGTTAAGCTCTTGTTAATGCAGAATGAGTTAGGAGAACGTAGGGCTAAGTGGGTGACTATGTTACAGGACTATGACATTGAGATTCAGCCCATGAAGTTGGTTAGAGGGCAAGGGATTACAAAGACAATGGAAGAGACAGGCCCTGATCTTACAGCCCAGAGTTACAATTTAGAAGATGTTTCCCTTGACGAATGGTATGATGACATTGTCCATTATCTCTTGACTCAAAGATTCCCTAATCATCTTAATGCATTATAAAGAAGGGTATTACGCTTAAAGAGTGACAGTTTCATGGTAAAAGGAGTTGTTCTATACAAGATAAATCATGAAGGTGTTTATTTGAAGTGCCTAGGAAAGGTAGAGTCTGAAAAGGTGATGTTGGAATTTCATGACAAATATGGTATTGGCCATGGTTCTGTACATTCTACTACAAACCATATTTTTAGGGTAGGTTATTATTGGCCTACATTGTTCAAGGACACACACACAATCATGTTAGGACATGCCATGTATTCCAAACTGCAGTTTCCAGGGAGAAGTACTCAGCTCTTCCACTCTAGCCAATTTTTGAGGTAAAACCTTTTGCATAATGGGGAATGGACTTCATAGGTCCAATCAATCCACCTTCCTCTGTTGGTCACTGGTATATTCTCACCATTACTGATTATTTCACAAGATGGACTGAAGCTCTTGCATGCAAATAGTGTACTTCTAAAGTGGAAATTGAGTTCCTTGAATCAGGTATTATCAATCATTTTGGATGCCCTTTATCTTTAGTTTGTGATAATGGTCCTAATTTTGCATCCTTGAAATTTTCCAATTGGGCTTTTGATCATGGGATCATAATAAAATTTGCATCCAATTACTATCCATAGGGTAATGGGTTGGCTAAGTCCTCTAATAAGAATCTTTTGGCAGTCATTCGTAAGCTATTAGAGATAAATCCTAGGGATTGGCATACCCAACTTCGATTTGCTCTTTAGGTAGATCGTACAAGACATAAGACTTCCATAGGAATATCACCTTACCACTTGGTTTATAGGTTAGAACCTGTGTTTCCCATTCAGTTGAAAATTCCTACCTTATAGTTCATTAATGACTATTATGATGAGGAAGATAAACAAGAAGCCAAACTTGCTGAATTGTTACATCTTGAAGAAAAATGAGACGAAGCCCTAGAAAGCTTTCCTAAACATCAAGGGGTTGTTCAAAGATGGTTCGATAAAAGAGCTAAGGTAAAGTCTTTTAGGATTTCTGATTTGGTTCTTTACTAGGATAAAGCTCATGACTGTAAAGGGGAGCATGGAAAATTTGATAAACTTTGGCTTGGTCCATACCAGATTTCTAAAATTCTGGGAGATAATGCTTTCCATTTGAAAACTCTCACTAGAGAGAATATCCCATTGCCTATCAATGGGCAGTATTTGAAGCATTATTTCCAGTCCTGAGCTATTTTAGGCTCTCTTTCTGTATATAGTTAGATTAGGTTTTGATTGCTTTGCTTTGCTTTGGTTAGATTAGGTGTTCCCTTTCTGCTTTTGTTTGTTGTTTTGGTTAGAGTAGGTTTTCTTTTGGTTTGGTCTTTGTTTTTTCTTTTCTTTTTCTTTGAGGGTTTTCCTATTTTCTCCTAGATGTGTTGCACCTATATGGAAAATTTATCATTATCTGGGACTACTCTAAGTGTTTTATTGGTGGACTTTGGTTTTGTGTCCTGAAAGGATGGTTGAAGTTTTTGTTATCATCAACCAGTCTGAATGTTTGATTTAATGAGGATGGGCTATAGGTTTTGATCTGAATTTGAAGTATTATGAAATCTTATATCTCTCATATATTTTAAGAATCCTGATGTTGCTATAGGATCCTTGCAAGGTTTTTTCAGGTGAAAAATCTTATTTTTGCTTTAGTGCCAATGTGGCGATCAGCCCTGAGTGTGAACTTCATTTCTCATAGGTTGAAATGATAGTGACACAAAAATAATACCAAAAGAAAGAAAAGATAAAATGTTGGAAATCAAAAGAATGAATTCAACTTATCAAGAGTATTTGAATATCTCTATTGGGGCTATAGATGCTTGGCTAGCAATAGAGCTATGTTCAGGAGAATCACAATGATAACCTCGTCAAGGCTATAAACACCTAACTAGTAATGAGGCCCTATCCAAGTTGATTTTGAAGTTAGAATCCTTACGTAGCTTGACTTGACTGAGCTTGGTTTCTGCAGTAGCTTAAGGAGGGAAATGACCTCATGTACACACACTTGGATTTTTTATTTACAGAAGGTTTGGTATATCCTTTGGTTCTGATTCATTAAATCTTTCCATTTTGATTTGTTTGTTTGGTAGTGGGACTAAAACCGGATATTCTAGGTTCTCAATTCCCGTTCATCATCAAATGCTCTGGAGCATTTCCCAGTAGAGTCACCATTTGTTGTGCAATTTTTGCACACATTCCCCACTGAAAGTAGGGACTCTCTTTCGCTTTGGTTTTGGTGTCTTGGCCCTTTCATTTTGAGGCTTTGTCTTATTTTGGCATGTGCTAAAATGTTCATTTTGATTTCCTAAGTGATTCCCCTAAGTTATTTATTGAAGATCTTTAATTTTGAGCTAAGCTCGGGTTTTCACCCTAGTTCGAGACTTTCCACCACGGCCAGATTTTCCCAGATCCTGTTCAGACTTCGGCTGAGCATTTTGGTTTAGAAGTTTTCAATATTCACAGAATTCCGTGTTGGTCGGATTTCCCCAAAATTCATTCTATCGACGAGATTCTGGATTTATCTGTTGTCTTGTCGGCAGCATTAATGTCTTCGTACGAGCCTTGAATGAGGTATCTAATTGATTTTTGAGGTCTTTTATGTCATTGTGCTATTTTTTTCCATTGATTGAGTTGTGGAGTGCATTCTTGTGTGTGCTAGATTTGGATTTGATGCATTGAGTTTGTGAATTGTGGATTTGAGTGGAGATTTCTAGTGCATTCCCACCTTTGTTCTTTGAGGAGGCCATTCAATTTCGCATTTAATGTTTTTGAGATCAATTTTCGCTTTACAATGGTATGTTTTTGATTGCCCTGCTTTTAATTGATGGTTATGGATAGCACGTTGATGTTATAAGAACTTTGGGTTTGAATTCCTGAATATTTGATTGCTTCATGGCTAGGGTTGCATAGCATTGATTAATTTATGGTTTCCCAAGTAATTTTCAAGTTTTTTTGTTTATTGGCATTTTGTTGAACTTGCTCGAGAATCATGATTTTCCCCTAGTAAGGAATCGACAGGTGAAATACCTGAATCATAAGCTTGCCTATGCACTAATGACAGATGTATAGGGTTCAAAACCTAGGGCAATATCATTCCTCCTCATTTTGCCTTGAAAATTGGCCTAGAATGAGAAGATAATCTATGGAAGAGCCATGACTAACTTGCCCTAAGCTTAAATCTTTGAAATTCATCATTAATCTAGTATTCTGAGTGAAATAGTGATTTAACGCCGATGTTCGGGTTTTGTCCTCAGTCCAGGATTTTTTGTTCCCTCAGGATAATTTGTCTCTAGTGGATTTTCCTGATTTCCTCTGCTTTTCCGAAATCCACTCACTTTTGGAGTTTCATGTATTCCACAGATTTCTGTTGACCCCGAATTTTCTTGAAGTCTTGGATTCCCTATTTTTTCTGGATTTGCAAAATGTCTCTACCCTCGCAAAAACCTGTCTCTGGCAAATTTTCCCAAAATTTGATGAAATATAAAGGAATGTGGGACAATTGGATTTGTTTATGAGTTATGATACATTGAATGATTATTTCCTGTCATATTTAGATTTCACATGTATTTTATTGATTGATAATGATCAAATTTAATTGTTACAAGGTGTTTTCATGATTATCCCATTAGAATCCGTCTGGCCCGAAATTCCTTTCTTGCTCAAATTTTGTGGATGTTCCTGAAACCCGAAGTTTGTTGTGATCGCTTTATATGAGATTTGATGACACTGTGATTGTTTGAGATTCATTCTAATAGTGTTTTGATGGATTAACCTATTGTTGTAATTAATATTTAATTACACTTTGCATAAGTTTACTTAGGTAATATTTATTTCCTAGGTTAATTAATTCTCTTCTTTATCTTTTGAGCTATCTTGTTGCTCAAGATAAGATTAGGGTTATGCGTCTTTGCTTTTATAAAGTAAATCTTTATCTTGTAATTATTGAATTCTCAAATAATAATGTTGCACATCTTTTTGCAATATCTCTACCTTTTCTAATTTTTTTCTTCTATAGAAGGTCATTTTTCTGGTTTGCAATCAAATCTTGGTTTCTAACATGGTATCAAAGCCTTGATTTGCAACCCTTTCTTAGATTTTTGAGAAAATCATTATAGGGTTCGTTCAGGATTCCTCGAGGATATCATGCCTTGAGATCATTCATGTGGCATTTTGGATCAAATCGGGCCTCACCATTGGATTCAAAGCGCTGGAAAAAATCAAGATTGGCTTTTACTTTGTAGATTTTGGCCATCGTTTGCCAGATCTGTGAGGGTTTGAAGTTTGAAGATTTTTTGCAAGATCTGGGGGTAGCCAAAATTTTGGAGCAGTTTGAGCACAAATGGAGGCCACCATCACGTTCACAGTGGCCAAAAACCCTAAGAACGCCAGTCATTTCATCAATTTTGGTGCAGTTGATCCAGGAGGCAAAAAAAATTGCTTGGGGGGCCGTATGGCCTCCCCAGCACGCAATTCGATGCACAAAATTTGAGAAAAATTTAAAAATACGTGTGTTTTTTATTCTACATTCTACGCTTCCAGTTCAAAACAATTCCACCGCTCGGCAGACACCGGGCGGCCACCGGTCCTCCACCTCAGCCGACCTTCCCCACCTTTCCACCGTTGGCCATATTCTAGCCCTCGCGGGACCCTCCCGTACCTTTCTATTGGTGACTTTCTGTACGTCAGTCAGCGTACTGCCTACCGCCGACGGCTTATAGCCGACCGGCAATATGACAGTACTACCGTCGGCGGTACATAGGCCACCGGCCCAAAAAAAAATTTATTAATTTATTTTTAAAACAAAAAAAATTATTATCTGTAATTTTTTTTATTTTTTTTTTATATAAAAAAACATTTTTTTTCTAATAAGCCAAATTGTGCAAAAGCATCGACGACTATTTGACCGTCATTTTTAAGTTCACAGTTTTGTTGCGACGGCCGTATAACTGTAAAATTTGATGGCATACTGCGTTTTCCCCATTCTAGAGCAGTGTTCACGAAATCAGGTGTATTTTTTGCATATGATCTCCGTTTTTCGCAAACAAGATACTGTTGGAAAGTTGATTCCGATGCTGATCTAGTGGTGTATGTATTTTTACTAGATCTTGCTCCATATTTATTTTGCAGGCCTTTGAACTTAGATATTGTTGTTTTGACTCTGGAGGGCATATCTTTTGACTCGGTGATCCATTTTTCGTCATTCTTGCGGCATTGGAAAGATGATTTAGTCCTCTACACAGATCTGAGGTCTATTTTATTTTTTTGTTTATGCATGTTCAATATGCTCTCCTTTTACAATCGTCAGGTTATTGTAATAAATGAACTATGATAAAGTTCCATTCAGGGGAGGTTTCTTGCATAATAAATTTGATTAGAGTGTAGTTTTTCACTTTGATCTCCATCATCATATTGTTTTGATGGCAACTCACATGAGTTTATCTAGTCTCTTAGTTTCTTTTGGCCATATCTCTGCTTAGCTAGACACATTGTTGATTCACATCGGTTCACACTTTAGATTGAGAGCCTATGGTTAATGATCCGCATTGGATCCATCTCAGTTTGAGGGCCATGTTTTTATGGTTAATGTTCTAGAGTCTGTATGGTACTCCTTCCCATGGAAGAGTTTCAGTCTCATTTTGGCATTGACATCGAGTTACACGGCTTCCAGATTATGTCATCATCTCATCTTCTATTGCTTCACAGATTCTCGGGTTGTTCCAATTTGTGAGTTTTCCATTGTTCTGTGGCATTGGGTCTGCTGTCACATTATCATGATTCCAATTTTGGTTTCAGTTGTAGACAGAAGTATCTTTCCTTGCTTGTCAAATTGTGGTTCTAGTATTACTCCACAGTGATCTTCTAGTGCTTCTTGTAGTAGTCATCTCATTGTACGGGGGTTTTGTCCCACTGGGTTTTCCTTCTCTACTTCATCTTTGCATTTGTACTTGGGTACCTGATCAGGCCTTGTTGCTGAGACCCATTCATGCTTTCTTGCATTCATCTTAGTTTTAGGTGAATGCTTTATTTTCTTCTCCCTAAGTTACACTTATGGGGGGTGTTGGTGTAATTAATATTTAATTACACTTTGCATAAGTTTACTTAGGTAATATTTATTTCCTAGGTTAATTAATTCTCATCTTTATCTTTTGAGCTATCTTGTTGCTCAAGATAAGATTAGGGTTATGCGTCTTTTCTTTTATAAAGAAAATATTTATCTTGTAATTATTGAATTCTCAAATAATAATGTTGCACATCTTTTTGCAATATCTCTACCTTTTTTTATTTTTCTCTTTTGTGGAAGGTCATTTTTTTGGTTTGCAATCAGATCTTGGTTTCTAACATAACCTTGCTTTCCTATGGTCTTTACTATGTTTTCCTTATGAGTGCATGCTAAATCTAGTAAGGCAACAGAGGGATCCTCAGTCCCTAAAGCAGAAAGGATCAAAATGGACATTAAGAGCAAGATGCCTAAGAGAAAAATTACATCAATCTAGTTAGAGGTAATTGATACAAACATCAGATTATGGGACTACGAGGAGTTCAAAGAAAGATTGGTAGCCAAGGATATTCCTTTGGTGGCGAGGAGAATGAAAGATTTAGGCTTGTTGCATGTGGTAGGTTTTCCTTCCACCGTTTAGTGTTATGAGCTTTTCCTCGAGTGTGCAAGGTACTACGACCAGGGTACACAAATAATTATTGGTCCTCAGGGGAGAGTAGTGGAAAATCTCAACCCTATTTCTATTGCTCAAACTTTCGACATGCCATATAGATCTCACATGGTGGCATTTAATATGGAGTCTGCCAAGGAGTTCTATGAAGAAAAAACTGTTAAATCTCAACAACTCATCAACTCTTGGCTGGAATAGCCTAAGTCACACTATTCTAAACTACCCAAGCAATTATTCAGGGAAAAATTTAAGAAGGAATACTATGATTCCATCACATTACTCAACAGAGTGGTTGGATTAAGGAATGTAGGTGTATTTGAGAATTGGATGTTCCATGCTATTATAAGGATGGAACAAGAGCTAATTGATTATCATTGGGCTAGTCTGATTCGCAAGATAATCCATGAGCAGTTGTACAATGTGTTATAGACCAAGATGTTCACAATGACCTCATACCTGGTCTATGCACTAACAAGATTCCATCCCTACAAAGGGTTGAGCACGAGGGGAATCTTTACATAGGATGTTATTTATGAGGTTTTACCACAATTGCATTTAGGAATTTCAAGCTATACGAGGGCGAATGATGCATTCACTATGCACATCACAAGAATGCTTCAGGGAGCAGAACATGTCAAAATTTTAGACCAAGCATTTAAGCTCATCAAGAAGTATGGAGCTTGGTTTATTCAATTCCCAACCTTCTCATACATCTAGGTTGATGGCTGCCAGACGGCTCCTTACAGACTTCTAAGGTATCCCACTGACCACATCATACTTCTAGAAGTCACTCGACATATATGTGATTTTGATGCCATTGTCAAAAGAGATAAGCATAAGACTAGATTTGGTGGAGACTTTCCTTTGAGGATTGGCACTAGGGAGGCATGTCCTTCCATTATTTCTACCCAGGCTTCAAAAGAAGAAATGAGTACCATTGGCCTATCTTTTCATTCCAAGAGGTCTAGATGTGATATTACATGAGAAGCTCAAAAGAAGGCCAATAGAGAATATAGCCATAAGGTTGATCTGGAGGACTACTAGGCCAATTGTAGTGATGAATATGAGGTCAGGAAGAAGAAATTTTCTCAACTCCTAGTGGATGCAGTCCATTTTGATAATGTAAAGGAAATTCCTGATCAATTAGAGGATGATTGAAACCTAATTCAGGATCATGCTTATGAGACAGTGAAGGATAGGCCAATTGGTGATGTTGATTGGGCTAAAGGAAGAAAAGACAGAACTAAAACAGCTAAATAATTAAGTTATCAAATTTACTAAGATGTGGCTGAAGCATAAGCTTTGGGAGGTGGAGAATAAAGGTGTGCAATGCACCTAGAAGCTGATGGGTGATTTGTATCCCCACTCCACTTCTGAGGAATCAACTAAGAAGGATCCTAAGGGAAAAGGTAAGTTGGATTCTCCTTTCAAGATCAAGATTAAAGGTGTTCAAGAGAAGGAATCCCAAGGATAAAAAAAGTAGAGAAAGCCAATAGCTAAGAAGAGGACAAAGACTAAGAGGTCTGAGCAGAAAGAAACAGAGGGGAAAGGTTCTGAAATCAATGTTCTTTTTCCCAAAAGGAGAAGGTTCGTAAGATTATCAGAGAAGGAAAGCTCTAAGGAGCAAGAGAAGGTTAACCCACCTATGGTGGATGTTGAAAGTTCAGGGGAGAAGGAAAAGGTGTATACAAGGAGGTCTACGACTCCTTCTCCAAAGGATAGTGTACCTAAGTAAAATCTTCCTCTAGTTATCCCTCATGAGAAGAAACAAGATGATGTTCCTTCCACCCATGAAGCTCAAAGTAAACTAGGTGAGTCAAAAAACATTGAAGAACATCTAGACACTGAAGGGGAGGAATTTTAGGAAGAAGAACTCTACAATGTAGAGGCATAAATTGATAAGGTAATACAGTCTCCTTTGGTAGCTTATGTGGATTCCCCTGTTGGAATTGAAGAGGTCATATCACCTCCAAGAGAGGAAGAAGCAGAAAAGGTCCCATCACCTGAGCTTTAGGAAGAACATGCTAAAGAAAAGGAGGATAGGATGGATGAAACTCCTGAAAAATAGAATTTGGGTGAAGAGGTCCCTAAAGATCAATAGGAGGAGAAACAAACCGAGGTGCAACTAGAATCCACTGTCCTTGATTGGTTGGACAAGGAGATAAGAACAAAATAGGTTGTTGTGGAAGATACTCCACCGAATTGGGATGAGCTGCTAGACAAGATTGGAAAAGAAAAAGGTAAGAAGAAGGCTAGGGTAATTTCAAAGATTGAGAGAGATGAGGCAAGCAATAGGGTTGTCCACATTGCAACCCCTGCTCCAAAAAAAAATAGAGATGATGTGGCTTCCAAGGATTATAATGTTCAAACTTTTAATTTAGGGCCTACAATCATTGAGCAGGATATTGAAGATTAGCAGGGTTCAAGTGTGGTCATCTTGGGCAGATTGAGGAAGGAGATAAAGACTAAGCAAGAGTTGAAGAAAGAAAATGAAAATCTCAGGAAATGCTTGGAGGGCCTGATGAAACCCTTGCAATCTATTAACCCCTCCACCTCTGCTACTGATCTGTATAGGATCTAGACTATTTGCAGTATTGAATGCTTAATTTTTTACAATGATTATTCCAAGTTAATAAAATTAAAATTAACTTAAGGAAATAACGAAATGAAGGAATTAACAAACTGAGAGAAGGTGAGAGAGAATAAGAGAAGTGCAAACAGCGTTTGATTACGGAGTTCGTCACAAACGTGACTACGTCTCCGGGTCCGCTACAATGGAGTGTGACCGATCCGATTAATTTCCAAATCAAAATTACAATTGCACCAAGACTTTTCCCTTGAAGCACATCAGCAAAAGCATGCCCTCGATGTGTGGAATAGTCTTCAAAAGATCTCTAAGAAAACTCCCTTGCTCTCCGATTCATAGCTTCACCCTTCACTTGAAAATTCTGATTATTCTCTATCTCAAACTCACTCCTAAAACCCCTTTTTATACAAAAACTTTACTCAATATGGTATAAAACCATATGATTTACAAAATATTCCTTATCTCTCCATAATATCTTCAAATCTTCCTTTATTTACATAAAAATCATTAAAAATCCCCCTAATCTTTATTTTAGCCCTTTTATTTATTCATTTCGGGCTTTTGTTGGTTTTAGGAGGTTACATCATAAAGGAAGTTGTTTGTTTTTATTTTAAATTAAGGAGTTTGTTTTAAAATCTAAAGGTATTCGGCTTTAAACAACTAACAAAATTCACCAATGCTAAAAATATGTTCAAACCACCGAATGGTGTAGCAGCTGGTATGATTTTGTTGAACCCGGCGGTTCCGGGTTCAACTCCCGGTAGTTGTCTTTTTTTAAAAAAAACTCCAAAAATGATTATAATAAAACTAACCGCTCCCCATATATAGTAGTGAGCGTTGGCTTTGGTGGAACGGTGGAGCCGGCCGACAGTTTCGCAGGAGGTTGCGGGTTCAACCCTGCCCAACAACTTTTTTTGAACAAATAATGAACAAATCCATTCGTCGGATGAAGATACAGGCCACGTGGCATGCCAAGCAGGTGCTATGTGGAAAAACCTAATTTGATGATGTGCTGACTAAGAGCTGACGTGGATGATGATGTGTCGCTGACTGGACTGCTGACTCTGCAATGACGTGTCCACTAACTCGGATGATGACGTGGCGTACGGACCGCCACGTGTCAGATTTTGATTCATCCGTATAGTGCTGATGAGGATGACATGTGTCAAAATCTAGTTTGTCCACTTCACCTTCTGTACAGTACGGAAATGCTGACGTCAACATCCGTACGGTCCACCTCAAAAGTCAACTTTAAACTTTGACCACTAATAAGTTGAGCATACAATGTCGGATTTTGATGAAACGAGTTGCGCTGGAAAGCTTACGACGATCTCTTCACAATGACGCCAACTTTGAAAAATTTTGATGACATCATTTTTTCGCTTCCTGGATGCCCCTCTGATCCCAGTTTGACCCAAGGTTTGATTGGCCATAACTTGCACAAACAGACTCCTTTTCGCTCCGTTCGAGTTGCGTTGGAATCAGGACGCCGGGATCTTTCTGATGGTGTAGATTTTGGGGAGAATGGAGACACTTCAATTTTCATTGAAATATCCCCCAGATCAGGCCTCCCCACTGAAGACCTTTTGGACCTCCAAAAGTGACATTTTACTCTGACATTAAGTGAGGACTTGGCCTCCCCACTTGTCCTGTATCCTCTGTACATTTGAATACCTGGCTCACAAGCACAATGAAGACTGCAACAACATTGTTGAACATAAACATTATTCTATCACTTTCATAAGCTTCTACATCAACTGCCGTAGCCACTAACCAACAAAAATTGACTAGCATCAAGCTGAACAATAATGCAGAAATGAAAGAGAATAAGTCAACAATATATCGATCCTTTACAACATGAACATTTTTACCCAAGGATTCATCAATGCTTTCGATCATCATTTTCTCATGCTGTACTGCAAGTGCATCCTGCAACATCTGATCCTGGTTAGCTACTCCAAGTTCAAGTGTAGAACCACCTATACTGACAGACATAAGAGTTAACTCTCTACTTGCATTAATTACCCTCTTTAACTGTCCTGTGTTTGCAAAAGAACGATCAGTCTTAATCCTGTGAGAATGTACAATATACTAAATGCCATCTTTAAACAAGTGATAATGATTCTTTTCCCTGTAGAAAATTTCTTTTATGTCATATAAATAAGGGCTACCAAGCACTATCCCACAGATATCCAGTGGAACCACATCAAACTATACTTCATCCACAAATTTACTAGTGATTGTGAATCTTAAGGTGCATTGTCTTGTTACTTGCAACTTATCATTTTCACAAATCCAGCCTAGTGGATAAGGTTTCCTATGTTGTGTAGTTTTTAATCCCAAGTTCTTTACAATACTTTCAAAAATTAGATTAACCTGAGATCCACTATCTATGAGTGCATCAATTTTACTATTCTTAGCAACAACCCTTAAATGAAATAGCTCATTCCTCTTTACATCTTCAGAGACATCATTAACTTTAGATGAAGAAGCACAACTATGAACAGAAACACTGGAAATAGGAGCTTTACCTTTTAAACCCATAGCTGTTATCTTAGTCTCATCATCTGAATCTGAACCAAGATCCAAAACAACATTCGTGGCTTTCTCCTTACCCTTATGTTTCTGATTCTGTCTCTGAGCCCACTTAGGCTTCAATTCGGGATGCAACTTCCAACAATGTTCTTCATCATGACCCTTCCTGTCATAATGCGTGCAAGAAAGTTTCTCATCCTTCTTAATTGTAGCTGCCTTCTTTCCTTTCCCTGTCTCTGCAACCTTAGAAGATTTCTTTACATCATTATCAAACTTATCAATAAAAGATCCTTTACCCCTTGACTCTAAGTGTGTAGCTTGAACAGACACTTCATCCAAATTACAAGGGTTCAAAACCAAAATGGAATTCCTAAGGTAGGAATGTAGACCTCCTATGTACTTCAACAACGTGTCCTGGGTGTACAAAGGGACATTCAAAGCAATAGCCCTTTTCCTAAATTCATGGGTGTACTCTTGGATAGTTTGACCTTTCCATTGCCTAAACATTTTCCAGTCCATCATTAACTGTTGCATATGTCCTAGGGGATAAAACTGCTTTTTAAGAGCATTAACAAACTCTGCCCAAGTTAAACTGACTCTACCATGTTGTGAAACTTCTACCTTAGACTTACTCTCCCACCAGGTTAAAGTTGTACCTCCTAAATGAAGAGTAGCTAATTGGATCCTATCAACATCATCTAATAGGTTTTGGACTCTACAGTAGACCTCTACTTGCTGAATCCAATCATCCAATTTTTCAGCATTAAGCTCACCACAATACTTTGGTAAATCAAATTTTACATCCAACTTAATTTTAGGCTTATACCCACTCTTGAAAGGATTAAAAGAAGTAGAATGGGGAGAAGATGGAGAAGAAGGAGAAGAGGGAGGAGAAGAAGAAGAGGGTGGATCTGGTTGCTTGTCACCATCTCCATGGTGTTTCTCTTTCTTGTCTTTGCGATCTTCTTGCTTCGATGAACCTTCTTCATGATTCTTCCGCTCTTGTCTTTCTTGAAAAAGAATGTCCACCTTAGCCTTCATCTCGAGGAATGCTCTACGAAACTCCTGCTCACTGATTTCTTCAGGAACCTCCATTCCAAAAATAGACATCTTCGGCAATGTTCTATGCTTCTCAATCTCAGGATCAAAGTCTTCAAGCCTTCCTTTGCCCTTCTGAATCCTGGATCTTGTTAGCATTCAAAAAACAAATAATTGCAATAATAGTCAACTGAGCTCTGATACCAACTTGATCTGTATAGGATCTAGACTATTTACAATGATTATTCCAAGTTAATAAAATCAAAATTAACTTAAGGAAATAACAAAATGAAGGAATTAACAAACTGAGAGAAGGTGAGAGAGAAGAAGAGAAGTGCAAACAATGTTTGATTACGGAGTTCGTCACAAACGTGACTACGTCTCCTGGTCCGCTCCAATGGAGTGTGACCGATCCGATTAATTTCCAAATCAAAATTACAATTGCACCAAGACTTTTCCCTTGAAGCACATAAGCAAAAGCATGCCCTCAATGTGTGGAATAGTCTTCAAAAGATCTCTAAGAAAACTCCCTTGCTCTCTGATTCACAGCTTCACCCTTCACTTGAAAATTCTGATTATTCTCTATCTCAAACTCACTCCTAAAACCCCTTTTTATACAAAAACTTTACTCAATATGGTATAAAACCATATGATTTACAAAATATTCCTTATCTTTCCATAATATCTTCAAATCTTCCTTTATTTACATAAAAATCATTAAAAATCCCCCTAATCTTTATTTTAGCCCTTTTATTTATTCATTTCGGGCTTTTGTTGGTTTTAGGAGGTTACATCATAAAGGAAGTTGTTTGTTTTTATTTTAAATTAAGGAGTTTGTTTTAAAATCTAAAGGTATTCGGCTTTAAACAACTAACAAAACTCACCAATGCTAAAAATATGTTCAAACCACCGAATGGTGTAGCGGCTGGTATGATTTTGTTGAACCCGGCGGTTCCGGGTTCAACTCCCGGTAGTTGTTTTTTTTAAAAAAAACTCCAAAAATGATTATAACAAAAATAACCGCTCCCCATATATAGTAATGAGCATTGACTTTGGTGGAACGGTGGAGCCGGCCGACAGTTTTGCAGGAGGTTACGGGTTCAACCCTGCCCAACAACTTTTTTTTAACAAACAACGAACAAATCCATCCGTCAGACGAAGATACAGGCCACGTGGCATGCCGAGGAGGTGCTATGTGGAAAAACCTAATTCGATGATGTGCTGACTAAGAGCTGACATGGATGATGATGTGTCGCTGACTGGACTGCTGACTCTGCAATGACGTGTCCACTAACTCGGATGATGACGTGGCGTACGGACCACCACGTGTCAGATTCTGATTCATCCGTATAGTGCTGATGAGGATGACATGTGTCAAAATCTAGTTCATCCACTTCACCGTCTGTACAGTACGAAAATGCTGATGTCAGCATCCGTATGGTCGACCTCAAAAGTCAACTACAAACTTTGACCACTAATAAGTTGAGCATACGATGTCGGATTTTGACGAAACAAGTTGCATTGGAAAGCTTATGATGAGCTCTTCGCGATGACGCCAACTTCAACAAATTTTTATGACATCATTTTTTCGCTTCCTGGATGCCCCTCTGATCCCAGTTTGACCCAAGGTTTGACTGGCCATAACTTGCACAAACAGACTCCTTTTCACTCCGTTCGAGTTGCGTTGGAATCAGGACGCCAAGATCTTTCTGATGGTGTAGATTTTGGGGAGAATGGAGACACTTCAATTTTCACTGAAATATCCCTCGGATCAGGCCTCCCCACTGAAGACCTTTTGGACTTCCAAAAGTGACATTTTACTCTGACATTAAGTGAGGACTTGGCCTCCCCACTTGTCCTGTATCCTCTGTACATCTGAATACCTGGCTCACAAGCACAATGAAGACTGCAACAACATTGTTGAACATAAACATTATTCTATCACTTTCATAAGCTTCTACATCAACTGCCGTAGCCACTAACCAACAAAAATTGACTAGCATCAAGCTGAACAATAATGCAGAAATGAAAGAGAATAAGTCAACAATATATCGATCCTTTACAACATGAACATTTTTACCCAAGGATTCATCAATGCTTTCTTTCTCTCATTTTCTTCCATTCTGTTATAATCACCTTGTTATTACTTTCATTTTGTTATTTCCATAAGTTAATTTTGATGTTATTAACTTGGAATAATCGTTGTAAAAGTTAAGCATTTCAATACTACAATCTAGTCTAGATCGTATACAGATCAGCTACAAATCCTTTACTTCAAGAAACCATCGCTGAGCTAGAAAAGATGAGGGCTTCCACTCTTGCCACTGTGAATTGGTTGAAAGGGGTGCAGATAAAAGGTAATGAAGCTATCAAGGACATCTTATCAATAGGGAAGGATGGTGCAATGGTGACTGATTGGTTGAAACAAGTATTGGCACAAGACAAAGAGGACATAGATCTCCTGCTATAGAAGACTAAAACCATCATGAGGTACACTAGGGAAAAGCTAGTAAGTGATAAAATTATCTCTTCCCCTAGAGCTGCTAAATAGGTTAGGAGAGGTTTGAAGCACTGCAAATCAGGCAGAAGGTGTTAAAGAGGATTTACAAGTAGAGGAGGAAGATTGATGATACCCTAGCTGGTGTATACAATGGGTCCATTTCTTTCTTTTAGATTATGATAGGAAGAAGGAAGATTGCCCCTAAGTATTTGAGTTTGGAATAGTTGAGAAGATGGTGGCAAGATATTTATACCCCAGCTAATGATGATTCTGCTTCTGAGCACTAGTTGGATGATGTTGCCACCTACCTTGCTATTATTGAGAAATATCTAACATAAAAGGTGGATTGGGATAAGTCAGTAAAACAGTCAAGGGAAGAAATTGTATCAATTGAAAGACAACTTAGGGTTTTGTCTTTACCTCCTATGGCCAACTTCGATAGGTTACTTTTGAAAGTTCATGAAATGCTGGATCAAGACAAAGGGGAAGATAGTTAATGATTGGCTACATCGAAATTTGTGCTTCCCTATTATTCTTCCATGCATTGGTCTGAGTGATATTGGAGATCCCAGGCCGACCTGGATGGAGTTCATGCATTTAATGCTTATTTATCTCGTTTTTGAATTTCTCTTGGCCGACTTGTTGTGCCTAGTTATTATTGTAAAAACCTATTTGGGCTGACATTTTTTGGGGGTTTGTATAAAAGTTGGCATCTTGCCTCTTTTGAAAGGGTTAATAATTTTTAGATATAGACACATAGAGAGATAGCTAGAAGTGAATTTAGAAGAGAAATAACCATTTTCAAGCAAATATTGTAACATAAAGCTGGAATTGTTGCTACAGTGGATAATTTGAAGCAAGTAATGACATTGTGATTTGGTGCCATATGTGTGTTCATTCATCCTGCATGATTCTTGTTATTCTATCTTTAGAATTGCTTTGAGGAAGATTATTGTTTAGAATTTTAGAATTAGAATCAATTCAATGATGTTCATGAGTTTATATTTGAAGTGTTGTAGCAATCCCTGGTCCATACTTTTCACAGCCAACTAATTGTTAGTTGCTTTACAAAGTTAGCCTAGACTCTATATTCATTGTGCTTAGTTCAGTTATGAAGGTGAAAATTCATTTCAAATATCAATAGGGTTGTTTGAATGAATGTTCATGATTTTAAAATCTTAACACCTTAGAATATTGCACTATTTTTATGAGATTGCAGATTTATCTAGGTTAAGTAGAGATCGGTTTTGAGGGATTGGTCCATTTCAAATGTTTGGTCATTTGCATTGTTAATCTTAGGTTTACTATTAAGCTTAGAAATCTCTTTGAAACCCTTATCATTTTCTATTTCTTTGGTTATCAAATTAAATTCAGAATTAAAGTATTATCATATTTCTAGATCTAATAAATTAAGATTCAATATTTTGCTTGTAGTAAGGTCCCATTGTGATTACCAGCATTTTCACATTTATCACTGAGTTGTTTATGCATTTTCAAGACTTGACATTAGAGACCTTGGGGTTATCTCGTGAGGCTTGCTAATAGAGATTTACCTTTCAAGAGAGATAGGATTTTATATTCTGTCTGAGTTGTTGTTGTGGAGAAAACATCATCAATAGGATCAAGATGGAGTTTTGTGACTCCCTGAGAAGAAGTGAAGGTTGAATTGTTGCAAGGCTAGGTGCTAAAGTCCTTGGAAGACCTCTTTAGCTATAGAGAAAAAAATTGCACAAGACAACCAATCTGGATTTGACTTTGGTATCCCCACAAACCTATTTATAATAGAGTGGTCTAGGATAAGGTTGATAAATATAGTCTAGAACTCTCCGCAATGCCAAGGTTGTATGTTGGAAACCATCCTCTAAGGTAAGCATTGCAGGAAATCTTGGGAAAGAAGGTCAAGAGGTTCAGGCAAGTACTTGGAGCTTCAAAGGGAGTCACATCAACATGAAGATTTTTTCTATTGTATATTTCTCTGAGCTGGAGAAATATGAGGTGAAATCCCTTGTAGTGTATATTTTTGTGAGACAGAGAAATATGAGGTGAAAGCCCTTGTAATGTATATTTCTCTGAGATGAAGAAATATGAGGTGCAAGCCCTTGTTCATCTTTGAGACTAAGGTGAGACATCATGTTGAGAGACTCCATGACAACATCATGTTGAGAGACTCTGTGATGAACCCTTGTCCTTGTGTTTCTTTCCACACATGGGAGTAGCCATGGTGGATGTCATGTTAAGAGACTTTATGACGACATTACATTGAGAGACTTCGTGATGAACACTTGTACAAATGTTTCTTTCCACACATGGAAGTAGCCATTGTGGAAGTCATGTTGAGAGACTCCATGATGACATCATATTGAGAGATTATGTGATGAACTCTTGTACATCTTTGAGATTGAGATGCGGTTTTCCACAAATGGGTGTAGCCATTGTGTGTGTCATGTTGAGAGACTCCATGATGAGGATATTTGAAAAATACCTCCTTAGCTAAAAGGGAGTGTTAGTGTTGTGTAGCTTAGGGAGATATTTTTCTTTAAATATGATGTATCTAAGGTAGGTCAACCTCATGATATATAAAGAATTATACTATTCAAGGACGAATCTAAATGAAGGGTTGTCTAGCTTGTATAAATAGGAGAAGGTGTCTCTTCATTTTATCATTCAATCAAGCAATCTATTCATTCCAATTTGCACTTCAGCAATAGGTCAAGTTTCCTAAGTAGCAGATCAAAATCAAGGAGAAGAGTTAATACTTAGTGTAATCATGAAATTGCATCAGATATAAGTGCATATCATTGTATTTTATTCACCCTTTCTAGGGTTTGCTATTCTTCTAATATATAAAGAGAATATTGTTGTTGGATTTTTCTCCCTCAAGTAGGAGGGTTTTCCCAAGGAAAATAGGTGTGTTCATTGTCTATGTGTTGCATTTTTTGATTTCTTACATTTTTTATCATAAAACTAACATAAGTAATATGTAAATAATTTTGGGAATAAAACATTTTTCTGTGGTTGTGATTTATGGGTTAGAAGAAGAATGCAATGAAACAAGACAGATATTTTGCATTGTTAGAATAATTGAATTAGAAGGTACACCTTATTTTGAGACAATATACAAAATATATTATTGTAAGGTATGACATGAGAAGCATATTTTTTCTTCCCTATGACTTGCTCTAACATGGGAAACATTTTATTATAGAGTATGTCTATTGAAGCTAAATTTACACAATGATTTATATACACAAAAATCTATATAACAATGAATATATAGCGTTTAAAGTAAAACCACAAAAGCCATGCTTGTTTTCCTCCCTACCATATTGACATTATGAAGCCCCATAGACTCTAGCCAAAACCTTGAGCAAAAAAAGGATGAAACAATCACTGGAGATTTCATGAAGTTTCATCATACATTACACAATAAAAAACTTATGAAAACTTCGGTGTTTTTATATATAATATATGATATTGTTGTGTTTTCTTTGATGTCGTAATTTTAAGGGAGAGAGGTATCTTGGTTTTTTAATCCTCTTACATGCTTAAACCTAGTTCTTACAAATGAAATAGAAGGGTATGTTAGTGCACAAGCAAGGAAAATAAAAAAAGAATGATAAAAAATGAGTAAGTATATGGGTAAAATTAATATATACAATGTGAAGCTAAAATTAATCAATAATTGTTACAACTAGGTAACCAAATCTATCTATTAAGAGTGGGAAAGTTTTTGTACTTGCATACACTATTAATTGTGTTTAAGATGGGCAAGCTTCATTGCATCAAGTAGTAGGAGCATCAAAGAATTTGAAATAGAAAGTGTACAATACACTAATTTTCTTGAATGCCTATTATATATGTGCAACAATATAAAGGAAATAATATGCATATACAATAAAGGAGGTTAGCACAATCTATTGTAAATAGAAAGAGATAAAATGCAACATTTTCAATACATGGCATATTGGTAAAGAATTGTCTATAAGTAATCTATTGGAGAAGTTGAAAAGAGAGTTGTGGAAACAATAACAAATGCAATGGTTATAGAGTAGAGTATGTTTTTGGTAAACAATTGTATATGAGAATTTGTGTGTCCATGTATATAAGCAACAAAAAATATGTGAAGGTGGAAGGAAAAAACACTAAACCCACGCTCATTTTCCTCCCTACCATATAAGCATCATGAAGCCTCATAAGCTCTAGACAAACCTCTGAGCAAGAAACACAAGTTAGGTCCATAGAAAATCTCATGGAATTTCAGCATATGTCACAGAATAACAAAGTTGGCAAAACGACTATTTTCAAACAAGATCTCTAACATTGTAGTCATTTTTTTGTTGTGAGAAGTTGACAAAAACATGTTTCCCGATAAAGAATTGGCATCATGGGATTTGAAGATGGCTGGAGGAACATGCATAGATGGAGTATAGAGAAGAGTGTATAATAACTAAAAAGGTGCATCTAACTTCAGAAATATATAGTTGGTATAGCTTTTTTTTTGCAAGTGCTTGTATTTGCATTGCATGGCTAAGATGTATATGCAGAAAAGTGTTTGTGAAACATGAGAATATCTAACAACCAATAACCAAAAAGGAAAAAATTGCAGTCATGCATAAAATAAAACTAGGGCAACCATGACATTGTAAATGGTTTAGTTCTTTGGAGCAACATACACCACTGCCATGTGCTTCTCGGGATTAAAAATGTGATGCAATCAAAAAAAAAATTGTCCTCTTAGAAGCACATGACCATGGTTTTTATTTGCTTTCCATAATCATGTAAACCCATGCTCATTCTCCTCTCAACCATATTGGCATCATGAAGCCTCATGGGCTCTAGCCAAACCCCCGAGCGAAAAAGCAGGTAAGGTGAATGCAAAATCTCATGGATTCTTATCATATACCACATAATAGAAAACTTGGGGAAGGGAAAGTGTTTTGAAACAAGTTGTGTAAATATTGTAGTGTTTTTTTTTTGTTTGACAAGTTAACGAAAAAGAGATATCATGGTAAAGAATTAGTATGATATATACATAAATGTATATATCCACACAACTTGTGCAAGGGTCAATGCATTATGTCATTGTTGTACAATGGGGATGGACGAATCAAATGCACACAGACGAAGTAAGTTTAAGTCTACCAATATTAAAAATACAACTGCATTCTTAGGAAGAATATAGTAAAAATGGCCATCAAATTGACAGGCCAATTGTTACACAGACTTCCTACTGATACATAATGTAGATTTTGGTTTCCAGGACTAGGGGAAAAATAATATCATAAAAGATATTGATAGAAAACAAGTAATTTATGTAATAGTTGGCTTCTTGATTCAAAATTCAAGCTAGTAGATAAAATAGAGAAATTGTATAAGAACTATTAGGAAAACACTTTAAGAATTAGAGATAAATGAAAAATGATTGAAACTCACACGAAACATATTGATAAAAGACAAGGAGTCCATGTAAGAGTTGGCTTGTCTGATCAAAATTGCTTACACAAGAAAACACTTACCTTCTGTTTTTGTGTATCGAGGCAACTAGTTGTGCCACCACTAACATACCCACATAGGAAGCTTTACAACTCTCATAAGGAGCCCTGACTAGTTTTTTCTAGCAAGCTTGAAACAAATGAGGGGAAAAGAACATCATGAAACATATTGATATAAGATTCAAGCTACATTGTTTGGTAGTACATATTGAAGACAAATAGAGGAATTGTATAACAGGTATTAGAATAATACTTGTTTGGTACTAAATATTATACACAAAAAGAAAAATATTAATGAGTTCCCTCAAACATAGACAAATACATATGCACACACATATATATAAATATTCAATTCCTTGATTGAGATATAGAAATATACATGTAGGAAGATATACATATCCATATATGTAGACAAAGAGCAATGTGGCTCATTTGACAATGCAACAACAATTTATATATACATATGTATATCTAAACATATCCATATACTATGTTTGTTTGTATTTATGTAGAGTGAGATTTTAAATACAGTTCAAAATAGCATGTATAAGTATTTTCTATGTTGTGGGAAAAATGCTACAATACAACCATAGCATTCAATGATATATCATTGATATGTTGTTAAGAACAAAGCATTTTATCATGTAGTATGTGTAACATATTCATAATGCCAAAACGACTCTTCTAGCAATGCAACTAAATCAAAATATTTTCTTGCATATTTTGGAGTATACTTTGCCACATTACAACATTGAATATTGCATTTAGTTTCTAAGTGTGAGCTCCATTATTTGGCACTAAATATTATAGAGAAATAGGAAATTTGTAAAAGAACTATTAGGAAATCACTGAAGAACAACATACATCTGATTCATAAGTATTATCCTAATACCTCTTACAACTATTACTTAAACTACTTGTCTTGTACCAATATGGTGCATGATAATTTTTTTCCTTGGTTTGTTTCAATTTCCTTATAACACACTATTAATTTCCATTGTTTTGTTGTTTGTATGGGAGGAAAATATATTGATCCATGATTCTCTGTCAACCCAGCTAAGAATTGGATTTGGCGGCGGTGGAGATGTGTCAGTCGACGATGACTTAAGTGAGATTTTTTATGGCATGTGGAGCTTTGTATCTAAGTGGGCCAATGGTGGTGGTGTTGGTGGCCTTGGTACGTGGAAGTTGAATGGTAAGTGTTTACTTGCGTGAGGGTTAATGCATCTTGTCATTATTGTACAATGGTGGTGGCGAAGTGAATCCAATATTCAATGTTGTAGTGTGTGAAAGTAAACTTTGATTATGTTGTATTGTGGAAAGAGCCATTGTGGTGTTGCTTTGATAGTAGACTATTGTTAAAAAAAATTCCTTTGGCTCTGTTTTTACTAGATTCGAGGGTTTTAAAACTATTGTGTTGCAGAATTTGTAAGTTGTTTTACATGGGTGTTTTGCATAAATGACTAATTTAGATATGTATAGTATGTTTATTTGCATTTATGTAGACTGAGTATTTTCTAGGTTGTGAGAAAATCACTACAATATAGCCATATCATTCAATGATGTAGCATTGAGATGTTGTTAAGAATAGAGCATTTAATTATGGAGTATGTGTAACATATTCATAATGCCACAATAGCTCTTCTAGCAATGCAACTGAATCAATATATTTTCTTTCATATTTTGGAGTATACTTTCATAGCGGTAAATATTATAGAGATATACATAAATTGTAAAAGAACTATTAGGAAAAAATTGAAGAACGACATACATCTGATTCTTAAGTATTATCCTAATACCTCTTACAACTGTTACATAGACTGCTTGTCTTGTACCAATATATGTTGCATGATATTAGATTTTTTTGTCATCTGTTTGAAGCTCCTTATAAAAAACTGTTAATTGTTGTTTTTTTTTGTTTCTATGACAAGAAATTCTATTGATTAAGTTGCATTGTCAACAGAACCATTGCGGTGTTGCCCTAGTATCAGACTATTGTAAGAATCATCGCCCTCTAGTCTATTCTATAACAGATTTAATGGTTTTAAAATTGTTGTGCTGTGGAATTTGCAAGTCATTTTACATGGGTATTTTGCATAAATGATTTGTCCATAAGTTTGAATACCAAGTAATGTAGCTTGAATTTCCAATTAATTCTGTGGTGTTTTACACAATTTGGACACATTATTGCATCATATAATTGTTTCCATAACATAGAGAAAATAGGTATCATCATAAACAAGTGGGTTTAAATAATTGATTTGGAAAATCATTTGCCCGTTATATCTAATTCTTAAAGTTTTTACCTAATACTTCTTTTACAATTTCTCTATATCATGAAACATATTGATAGAAGGTAAGCAATCTATGTAATAGTTTTCTTGTCAATTCAAAATTCAAGCTACATTGTTTGGCACTAAATATTATAGACAAATAGGGATGCTGGAAAAGAGATCTTTTTCCCATAAGCTGAAAAGATAATTGTAGAGACATGGACAAATGTAATGTGTAGAATACACTATGGTTATTGTAGTCGAGCATATGTAATATTTTGGTTGAAGTTTCCACTAGGATTCTCGTCACCCCGACCGTGAATTGGATTTTTTGATGTCGAGGATGCTTCGGTTGGAGAGGACATGACCGGTTTTTCTTTGTGGCAAGATGGAGCTTGGTAATTATGAGGGATGGTAGTGGTGGATTTGGTGTCCTTGATATAGGAAATATGAATGGTTGTGTATAGTATTTAGCAACAAATAAGTGTTATTCCAATACTTGTCATACAATAACTCTATTTTTCTTCAATATATATATATATATATGTGTGTGTATGTGTGTGTGTGTGTGTGTGTGTATGTATCTGTGTATGTTTCAAAACATTTATTTTCACATACAATTGATGGAATCTATTTGTAATGTTCATAAATATAGGAAAAGGAGAATATACAGGAGGTATTGTTTGAAAGTAGAACAAATTCCATAGATAAAATAGAAAGATATAATTAAAAGGAAGACATCAAAGAAATAGTAAAAGATTTGCTTGAAAGAATACAATGTATAAATTTTTTTTTATAAACATACCTAATTTTGGTATGTACTAGAATGTATCTATCCATGCAAAAAGAAAACGAGTGAATGTATAACTTTGGTATCTATTGGAAGATATGTAGCTCTGCAGAAACAAAAGGGGTCAATGTATAAGTTAGTAAAATATAAATTTAGTCATGAATTGTTCCATAGATGTGCTTCATATCTCCTTGTCCATCCATGCTTGCATCGAGGTCGACATCTTATTATTACTACAAAGCAACATTTTATTTGAATATATCAAAATATATATATGTAGTTAGATGTGTATGGAACAACAAAAAAGACAATGGAAAAACAACTTACAACAACAATAGGGGGACGAGATAGTGCAGATTGCAGAGGACAATAATTGTTAAACCATCAAATTTTCCAACTAGTGGAAGCGCATGGCAGGTTTCCACCATTCTATACCCATTGACCAAGGAAACCAACTCCACCACCACCAACCCATGTGGTTAAAAAATTCCATCATTGTTATGAATAGGCCTGGGCAAGGGCTCACAAATTGCATGGGGTGAACATATCATATAATAAGTAAAAAACACAATGTATAGTAGACTATATATTTATGAGAGAAATATAGAGGAACAGTAAAATAGTAAAATGCTCAAAAGAGAATTCTATAGATCAACATTATACATATACATATGCATACACATACACATACACATACACATACACATACACATACACATACACATACACATACACATACAATACACATACACATACATACATATATATATATATATATATATATATATATATATATATATATATATATATATATATATATATATATATATATATATATATATATATATATATATATATACATATACATATACATATACATATATGTATGTATACATACATTCACATATACATATACATATACATACACATATAGTTTTCGCCCTTTGTTTATTGTTTGTAGTTATCTTTGTGCATCGTTGGTGTTATACTTAGTACCATATGAGCAATTGCAGTTTACTTTTATTTCTTTTGTCAAAAAAATATGGTTAGGGCTAGTAATTTTTTCACCTATTCTATTCTGCATGTACTTGGTACTAAATATTATAGAGAAATATAGAAGACTTTCCCAAGGTTTTAAATGATGACATCAAGCTTAGCTATTCAACAAAGGATGTTCCTGAATGTTGCTCATTGGTCAATAAGGATTGCAAAAAAATTATGAATTTAGAATTGACAAGGTAACTGTTACATAGTAAATGTGTCTTTAATAGGTCTTTTACAGTTTCCCTAATTGTCTATAATATTTATTGCCAAATAATGTAGCTTGAATTCTGAATTGACAGGTGAAGTGTTTTATACATCAATTGAAATACGATATAATTTTACCTGTGTATTAGTTTTATATTTATCAAACCTAGATGCACATCTATATTTGACCTTTTTGTCTAGGCCAATCAATCAATTGGTAGATTATTATTAAATTATTTTAACATACATATGCATACAAATATGTATGGAAAAATTGAAGTTATGGATTAGATAATATTTATGAAAAATATGAAAGATTAAAGGATTGCATGATTTCAAAATTGTAATATATAAAAATATATATACAAGTACTGTACAGATTTCTTCATTAACCATTTTGAGTATTTGACTATTGTTATATATGTTTTCCATTGATAATAATATTACTATTCAATAATTATGAAGGGAAAAAGTGAATTTATAATATGCATAGAAGAACTAAAAATTCCACCATCTAACAAGAATCAAGAATCATAGTAACAATGCAAACTAAAAATAATCTACACAACATGTTGAAATCAAAAGGATAGGTAGTCAATAAACATGCAAATATATATATATATATATAAACATAGGAATAAATTATGTTCATATTTGTAAAACATAAGTCTTAGCATCCCATAGTGAGCATTTGAAAAGGAAAGACCAGGAGAAATGTTGCAAAGTGGAAAAGAGCAATAAAATCACTGACTCGCTAGTGGAGCCTTTTTCTGTAGCAGGGGTAGACATCTTTGGTATGTCTGAAAGCAACCATTGACACTGCTTCGACATCAACTTTTGTTGCTTTCACAATTGTTGTTTTAAGTCGGTCCTCAAAATTGTAAGTATTTGTTTTGATCAAGATATTAAAGATGTACGCTTTACAAACAAGGCCTTTAATAATAGCAACAGGATCTGTTGTAGAATCAAAGTTGTCCTACAACATGTAAAGTTCTTTTGCTGAAATTTGTAGTAAATTAGTGGCAGCTTCATCGGAAGTAATAGACCAAAGGCTGGCTATGTGGTCTTGCAACTTTAATTATAGAAGATAGCAATAGTTGCATTCCTCAATTTCCATCTAGAAATGATCACAAAACCAAACATCAGCATGGGGATGTGTGTATTTTCTTTTGCATTCTTTCCCATCAACCAATAAGGGGCAAGCAGGATAACAAAAAGACTTAGTTTTTGCAATTTGAATGGTTGCTTTAAAAATGGCCTCAACAATTTTTGGCCTTGGCCAAGGTATTTGTTCAAGATAATGCAATAGTAACTCTATCATTTGAAGGATGGAGCCTACACAGAGCATAAGAATATGAAACCATTTGTTCTACTTTGATTGGGCCCTTGGATTTAAGAGTGTTTACCTCAACAATATAAGGGTTAATGTCAAGGACTGTTGTTGTTGATGTATTGATAAATTTTCCATTAAAGTATCCTACATGACCACCTAGGACAACTATCACTGTATCACCAGAAAAATACATCTGCTCCAACGCATCACCTTTTTCTTGCCAACTTGGACCCCACAAATTAACATCAATGAACGAAGCAGAGATATCATATAGTTTAATAGTTCACTAGATTGTTAAATTGGATCCATTTTTCCTATGAATAGTTGATATGTACCCAACATGCACTACAATGCCAATAATATCAACCAAGCTATTATCACTATAATTTCTTATGTCGCTAACTGGCACAAAAGCATAGGCTTTTTTTGGCATGGAAATATCATCTTCACACTATTTTATTGTTGATTTTTCATCCAAAACAATTTCAATGTTACTATTTAATTTATTGAATTTTTTATTTGCTTCCTTGACCAATCCTCTTGATATTAAATAAGTTGCACCCACCTCAACTTGACCATAATGCAATTCAACAATATCATCAAAACAAGTAACACATATTTTTGTTCCCTCCATATCTATAATGTCAAAACTAAAAAGTTGGCCTTCACCTCTTTGTTTGTGGAAATGGTATCTCTCTAATATGTGTTACATGCCCTTTCACTATCCAAAATTTTTGATAAATTTTTAAAGAAAGCTTTAATAGGGATGACATTTGCAGGGTTGTTTTTTTTTAGGGGATAGCTTGCTACAACCTTAATATTAGTGTACATCAGGTTATGAATAGTCGGCTTGTGGCTATCTTAACTCTCTATTAATTCATATTATCATTATTATATTGTTATTTAGTTGTTTAGGTTGGCCTAAGACTTATATAGGTGTGTCTAAGTCGGCCTAGGTGATATCCTAGGCATAAATAGGTATATATAGGAGGTTGTGAGTCTTATTTCATCATGAAGTTGTGAAGTGTGTTCTCATTAGAGATATTTGGACGTTTTCCCCCTCAAAGTGTCTTTATATTCTAAGTTATTATCAAGTATTTGCATCATTTTTCATATCAAAATCTTCTATTGTGCAAGTTATTTCATAACAAGTGGTATCAGAGAAGGATCTTAGCATTGTAGAGGCAAGGTTTTTCTCAATTTTGGAGGTAATTTTGGGAAGAGCATATATTTTAGATTTTGGTGAAATTTTTTCTAATTGTTAAAGGGTTTTTGAAGAACATATTGAAGAATCTACAGTCCATATTTTAGAAGAATTGGAGTAGAATTAAGTGAATTATTGCAAAATTAGGGTTTCTACACTATTTTTTTGGAATCTACATATCTCGCACATCTTGTCGAATTGGATTCTAATTTTTATTGGGTTTTTGAAGACATAATAAAGGATATTATAGTAAATATTCCATTTAATTTCAGTTTCATTTGTGTTATTTATTTTAACATTAGTGGTTTCCATCATGACAAGGCCTACAACAAGGGGTAAAAAGAATTTTGTCACTCTAGGGAAGACTCCTAATAAGGATGGGGTAAAAATAGAGGATATTACTCCTAATGAGGAAATAAATAAGGTAAAGGAAGAAATTTCCTGAATTAAAATGGATATGTGTGACCTAAGAAACATGTTAAGCACCTACATGGTTGAACCAAGGAAGGAGTTCTCAAGCAACCAAGGTGAATATTCTAGGTCAGCTACCATTGACACAAGCTTTAGTACTCCTATGGGATCTAGGAATTTATTTCCAAAGGTGGATATGTGAAAGTTCGATGGAAAGGATCCTCTAACATGGATAAACCAAATGGAGAATTTTTTTGAAGTACACCAAATCCCAAATGGAAAAAAGGTCATGATGGCTTCCTTATAACTAGAACTAGATCAATTCATTTGGTATCATTGGCTTTGCACTCATCGAAGGAAAAATTGGCTCACTGTGTCATGGTCAATTTTTACAAAGGAACTCCAAGTACAATATAGAAATAGCATCACAGACAACTTCTTCAGCCAACTGGCTAAACTTCAACAAATAGGATTAGTTAAGGATTATATTTAGCAATTCCAAAATCTATCCTTAAGAGTGGATACAATTACGGAGGAAAAAATGAATGATTTATTGTTGGGTGGTCTCAAGGATCACATTCAACATGAGGTACACATGTTTAGCCCTAGCTCCATAAATGAGTCTTTTATCTTAGCATGCAGGGTAGAAGAGAAGTATTTGATTCCCAGGAAGCAAGGGGCTAATGTGACAAGAGAGAAAGGATATTCAACACAACCTATTAAGTTGACTCCACAAAAAATTGAGGAGAAAAGAGAAAAAGGGTTGTGTTTCAATTGTGATAGCAAATATAGTCCAGGACATAAATACAATGAAAAGGAACCCATACTAGAGGATGAAAGGGAGTCAAATGAGGAAGAAGAGGAACCCATACTAGAGGATGAAAGGGAGTCAAATGAGGAATCACATGATTCTCAACCAATCATTTCTTGTCATGCACTCTCAAGTTTCAATACTCCACAAACTATCAAGGCGGTGGGGTTCTTAAAGAAGCAGAAAGTAACAATGTTGATCGACTCAGGTAGTACTTAAAATTTCATCAACAAAAAGTTAGTTACTCATCTAAATTGTTTTGTATATCTATCTCCAAAGTTTTAGGTTTTGATTGCAGATGGTGGTATAGTTAGTTGTTCAGGGAAGTTTCATAGCATTAAATTATCTATGGGAGATTATCAACTTAATACCCCACTGTATGTGATATCCATGGGTGCAATAGTTATTGTTTTGAGAGTACAATGGCTTACTACATTGGGAACAATTGAGATGAACTTCCAAGAACTATTCATAAGATTTCACTCAGAAGGAAAGCTAGTAGAGCTAAGGGGGTTGAAGGAAAAATCCCCACAAATGGTAAGCTCTCATCAAATGAAAAAGTTTCTTAGGAATGGAGTGGATGGATTTGTGGCCCAACTATGTTCAATAGAAGTCTCTCAATCTAATGCTCCTACTCATCCAGATTTGTAAGCTATAATTGATTGTCACTCAATTGTTCTTGGAGATATGCCTAAAGGACTTCCTCCTAAGAGGGATCATGATCATGCCATACAGTTAGTCCCAGGGAGCCAACCACTGAACATCAAGCCTTACAAGTATCCACACATACAAAAGAGAGATAGAAAAAATTGTTGAAGAGATGCTAGAGAATTATGGACATAGCCAAAGTGCTTACTCCTCACCTATGGTGATGGTACGTAAGAAGGATGATACTTGGTGCATGTGTCCAGATTATAGAGTGCTCAACATGTACACCATTAAAGATAAGTTTCCTATTCCAGTCATTGATGATTTACTAGATGAATTGAATGGAGCTATGTACTTTACCAAGTTAGATCTTAGATCTGGTTATCACCAAATTCAGATTAAGGAGGAAGATATTTGTAAGACAACATTTCAGACTCATGAGGGTCATTATGAATTTTGGTGATGCCATTTGGTCTTACCAATGCACCATCTACATTTCAAAGTTTGATGAATTCCATTTTAAGAAGTTCTTGAGAAAGTTTGTGTTAGTATTCTTTGATGATATATTGACTTATAGCAAGACTTGGGAAGAAAATTTGCAACATGTGGATCAAGCATTACAAATACTTGAAGATCCTAAACTCTATGCTAAGCCATCCAAGTGTGCTTTTTCTTATAGAGGTGGAGTATTTGGGACACATAGTTTCACATGAAGGAGTTAAGGTGGACCCTAACAAAATTAAGGCTATCATGGAATGGCCTATTCCAAAAACCATTAAGAAATTGAGGGTTTTCTTGGGATTCATAGGGTACTATAGAAGATTTGTGAAGAATTATGGTCGTATAGTAGCACCTCTCACCACTCTATTGAAGAAGGAATCTTTTCATTGGAACGAGTCTGCCAATACAACATTTGAGAGATTGAAGGAGGTTATGTGTACAACTCCAGTGCTTGCCTCTCCTGACTTCACCAAGGAATTCATTGTGGAATGTGATGCTTCTGGAAGGATAGGAGAAGTGCTCATGCAAGAAGGTCAACCAATTTCTTTTGAGAGTCATCAATTAAAAGGTAAGAATCAACTAAAATCTATTTATGAGAAGGAAATGTAACAATCCTCCATTACGTGAAAAATGGGCTATGCTATCTTTTGAATTGGAGCACTTCAAGGTTACGATAGATCATGATAGCCTAAAATATTTTTTGGAACAAAGACTATCTTCTAAAGAGCAACAAAAATGGGTCACTAAGATGTTAGGATATGACTTTGAGATTGTCTATAAGAAAGGGAAATAAAATATTGTAGCAGATACACTTTCAAGAAAGGATGAGAAAGATGAAGCCTTATTGTGTGCCCTTTCAATATTACAAGAAAATTGGGTGGAGGAAGCAAAAGCGAGAGTGGCACAATGATATTCGCGACAAGTAATCTCATTGAACAATTAAAAGTGATCGTAGTAGTTCAGATAAGTTTTTTTGGAAGGGAGATACTATTTGGTATAACGAGTGTTTGTATCTTTGCAATAATTCCACTCTTAAACAAAAGATTCTCACAAAGTTGCATGGGTCTCGATTGGGTGGTTATTCAAGATTTTTTTGAAGAAGACATATCATCGAGTCAAAGCAAAATTTTTTGGGAAGAAGGGCTAAAGGCGATGTTCAAAAATTTGTGGTTAAATGTTTGGTTTGTCAAAGGAATAAAGGGGAGACAATTAAGACGCCAGGTCTCTTGCAACCCTTATCTATTCCTAGCTAGTGTTGGGAAGACGTATCCATGATATTCATCACAGGGCTTCCCAAATATAAAGGTCATAATGTCATCAAGGTAGTAGTTGATCAGCTCACTAAATATACATATTTCATTGCATTATCACATCCTTTTACGGAAAGTGCAGTGGAAAAATCTTTTTTGGAGAATATCCAAAAACTACATGGTACACCTAAGGTTATTATTAGTGATTGTGATCCTATCTTCACTAGTTACTTTTGGAAAGATTTGTTCTCATGTTTGGGTATTCAATTGGCTCATAGCTCTTCATACCACCCTCAATCAGATGGGAAAAGTGAGGTTGTTAATAAGTGTTTGAAAGGATATCTACATTGTTTCAAAACTATAGAAGTCTCGGTGGGTAAGGTTGGATACCGCGAGAATGGTGGTATAACACTTCTTTTCTTAGCTCATCAAAAATTTCTCCATTTTAAGAACTTTATGGATATCATTCTCCTTCCATCACATCGTCAATAAAGGTGTCCCCAAGGGTTCAGGCAATAGAAGACCACTTGCTTCATCAACAACAAGTATTTTCAGGACTCAAGGAGAATTTAGCCATGGCACAAAATTGAATGAAACAATAGGAAAACCAACATCATAGTGAAAGAAGTTTTGAAGTTGGGAATTGTGTCTTCTTGAGATTGCAGCCTTCTAAGAAAATGTCACTAAAGCAACAAAAAACTAATAATAAGTTGTCTCCAAGGTATTATGGTCCATACCAAATCATGCAAAATATCAGTAGTGTTGACTACAAGCTTGAGTTGCCACCGACAAAAAAGATACAACAAGTTTTTCATGTTTACTATTTGAAGAAGGTCATTGGGAATAATAATCCCACTCAAAAAACACTACCAAAGCTTGATGAAGAAGGAAAAATCATTTTGGAACTAGACTGCATTTGTCAAACACACACAAAGAAGCTAATGAGTAGAACTCTCACTAAGTATCTCATTCAATGGAAGAATTTACCAGTTGAAGATGCCACATGGGAGGACAAGGAGTTCATTCAAAAGTATCCAAACTTGATTAGCATTGAGGACAATGCTTCTTTGAAGAAGGGATGCATGCTATGCCCTTAATATTAGTGTACATCAAGTTATGAATAGTCAGCTTGTGGCTATCTTAACTCTCTATTAAGTCATATTATCATTAGTATATTGTTATTTAGTTATTTGGGTCAGCCTAAGACTTATATAGGTGTGTTTAAGTCTGCCTAGGTGATATCCTAGGCATAAATAGGTATATATAGGAGGTTGTGAGTCTTATTTCACCATGAAGTTGTGAAGTGTGTTCTCATTAGAGATATTTGGAGGTTTTCCCCCTCGAAGTGGCTTGCTATTCTCAGTTATTATCAAGTATTTGCATAGCATATTTCATATTCATATTCTATCTATTGTGCAAGTTATTTTATAACATAGCTGCAGACCAAATTTAGGGGTCTGTTTAGAAGGAGAAGGAAAGTTTGGCCCCAACATTTGCTCCTCTTGCTATTTGAATAGATAACTAGGGATCACAATGATTTGACAATCAAATATAATAAAAACTAAGTTGAATATGATTAAGGTCCTAGAAAAGAAGCAAAACAATATATTTGACACATTATATTAGGCACATACGAAGGGAAAAGATAATTTTTAAAAGTAGACAAGAAAGAATGCAACCCACATTGAATCCTGGACATTCCTACAAATGCAGTCTCCTAAACATACAAGGGGCCCTATTTTCAAGGCACTTATAAAAAAAAAATCATTGCATTTGGAAGGCAGGGTTCCTATTTTCATATGGTGTCCATCAGACAAGACAAACTTGTATTGTTCAATTTTCCCTTCATTATCGCCAAGTTTTTTGAAGGAAAAAAGTTGAAGGACTAGAGAGGCAACAACATCTCTAGCATTGATGGAATGAATTGTAAATGGATTCAAAGTTGTTTGTTTCTTTGCAGCCTACAAAGACAAGTTCAATCAAAGAAAATGCACATCATCACACCAAATGGATAAAATGAGTAAGGTAAACAAAGGCTGCAAAGACATATTTTTATGTGTTATAAAAGATCAATGCATATGTACTTCCACATCTATATGTTTTACTAGGGCCAGCCATGTGTGTATACACCTAAAGGACAATGAAACTGGAAGCATAAATAGTAAAGTGTATGTGTTGTATTTTTTTGTATTTGAGAATCCTAAAATTAAAGGAATTGAAAGGTAATGTTCAAGTTTATTACAAGAGAGGAAGGAAACAATAACAATGAATTTATAGTAACTATAAGGAAAAGGAAATACAAACTTACAAAATTAGGATCTAGAGGCTGGTGGATGGCACCCTCAAAGTTGGACTCTGTAGTGGGACTTGTGGGAGGTGTCTCCAAATCAATTTGATGGGGGCTCTGGAGACCCATCCATAAAGCCTGATTCCGCAAATATAGTTCTGGGACCTTTTAGAGGGGAA
Source organism: Sequoia sempervirens (assembly GCA_007258455.2). Taxonomy (NCBI): domain Eukaryota; kingdom Viridiplantae; phylum Streptophyta; class Pinopsida; order Cupressales; family Cupressaceae; genus Sequoia; species Sequoia sempervirens. The sequence goes on from VDFB02281291.1 coordinate 138,997, forward strand.
AAATGTTTCAATTATAGTTGATTGATTGGAACCTCTATTTGACAATGAAAATAAAATATTAATGTATTGCAACATCCAATGCCAACTAGAAGAAAAGTTAGAAATATTCATAATCCAACAACCATTTTACTATTGTATGCATGCAATTTTTTACTATGTTTCTATAAATTATACACATATATGCATTGAATTTTCCTTTTCTCCACACATTTTAAAAAACACATATAACCAGATATATATATCCATATGTACTTCTGGTGGGGGGATTTATAGGGGTTGTTTATAACAACACGGATCTTGCTAATTACATGGTGTGGTGGTGGTGGAGTTGGTTAGCTCAATACATGGAAGCACAATGGTAAGTGTTTGCTCACGTGAGGGCTAATGCATCCTAGGGTTGTTGGACCATGGCACTAGAGGAAGTATATGCAACATTCAATGTTGCAGTATGGGAAAGTATTCTCCAAAATGTACAAGTAAATATGCTAATTAAGTTGCATTGTTGAAAGAGACATTGTAGTCATGTGGTATTTCTTACTGCTTGTGAATGAAATTCTACATAAATATGAATAAAGATACCATATAGATATGCTATGATATACATCTGTATATATAAATCACTATTTGATTTTCAAACAAGCCACATCAGTCTTGGTTTGTATACATGGATAAATATATAGGTATATGTACATTTTTAAATATGAAACAAGGAATTCAATACATATGTGTGTATATATATATATATATCTATGTAAAAGTTGCAAGTAGCCCAAAGGCACAGATCAACACCATGGTTGCAGTTTCTAGCAGTGTACAAAATTTTAGAATTTACAAGAGTCAAACCACAACAATCAACACTTTGTTTCAGGGAGCTTGAAACAGATGAGGTTTAAAAAATATATGAAACATATTGATACAAGACATATAACATGTTCCATCCAAACAAAATAACCACGACAAACATACATAATTCTAAAAATTAAGAATAATGGTTGTTACAAGAACAATAGAATAATTTGTTACAAGTAGCTTCAAACTCACTTCAAATTGTTGAGTAAAAAAGAACATCATGAAATATATTGATACAAGACATATAACAAGTTCCATCCAAGCAAATTAACCCCAACAAATTTTTTCTAGAATCTCAAAAATTGAAAACAATCCTTGTTACAAGAACAATAGAATAATATGTTATAGGAAGCTCCAATCAGATGAGTGGAAAAAAATATCATGAAATATATTCATACTCAAATAGATGAGGGGAAAATCTAAATATCATGAAACATATTGATACAAGACAGCCAAGCTATGTAATAGTTGCCTTGTCAATTCTAAATTAATAATTTGTTTTTAATCCTTATTGACCAATGAGCAACATTTACAAACATCCTTTGTTGAATAGGTAAGCTTCATGTCATCATTTAAAACCCTAGGCAAGTCTTCTCTATTTCTCTATAATATTTAGTGCCAAGTAATGTAGCTCAAATTCCCAATTAACTTTGTGGCCTTATAGCCATTTTGCACAGATTATTTCCACCCATTGCATTTACAAGTTCTATTTAATGTGGGTTTATTGTCAAAGAATGTAGCTCAAATTTTGAATTCACAAACTAACTCTTACATAGACTGCTTGAATTGTTTGAATATGTTTAATGTGGGTTGTCGATTACCTATGATTAACCTCTCACTATTATGCAAAATATGATAATGAACAGTTTGTCGTGGGGAACCAAAAAAAGAGAATCATGAAGAATAGTTTGTTATGGGAAACTTGAAAGAGAGTTGGAGGCAACAATTTTTACAATAGTCTTCTATCAAATGAACACCACAATGGCTCTTTTGAAAATGCAAGCTAATCAATATATTTTCTCACACATTTCAGAGTATACTTTCGCATACACATACATAGATATATATATACATATATATATGTATACATATATATGTATACATATATATGTATATACATACATAGATATATATATACATATATATATATATATATATGTATACACATACATACATACATACATATATATATATACATACACACACACATATATATGTATACATACATATATATACATACATACATACATATATATATGTATATATTCATATATACATACATATATTCTAAATTGGAGCTGCATTATTTGGGACTAAATATTATAGAAAAATAAGTAAATTGTAAAAGAACTATTAGGAAAGCATTGAAGAACCACAGGAAAATGACAAATGATCAAAACCCAACTTAAATAGAACTTTTAAATAGGAGGAAAGAATATCATAAAACATATTCATACAACACAAGCAATCTATGCAACAACTTGCTTATCAATTCTAAATTGAAGCCACATTATCTGGCACTAAATATTATAAACAAATAGGGAAACTGTAAAAAAACTATTACAAAAAATATACATACATACGTACGTACATATATACATGTATATACATACATACATACATACATACATATATATATGTTTGTGTGTGTGTGTGTATACAACTCACAGATTTTGAAGCACAACAGTTTTAAAACCCTCCAACCTGCTATATAATAGACACGTAGGAAATGGTTCATCAAGTACTCTATTATGAAACCAACACAACAATTCCTCTTTCAAAAATGCAACTTAATCAATATATTTCTTGCACATTTTGGACTATTCTTTCCACAATATATATATGCATATATATACATATATATATATGTATGTATATATATATGTATATATATATGCATATAGATATACATACATATATATGTATACATACATATATATATACATATATAGACACACATATATATACTCTGTCCATCTTTGGTGTTATACACATTTTGTACAGTTAGTTCCTTGGTATCTTTCTAATTGATTTAACTTCAAATCCTTACAAAGAGGAAAACCCTCCAACCTACTATATAACAACGCGTAGGAAATGTTTCACCAAGTACTCTATTATGAAACCAACACAACAATTCCTCTTTCAAAAATGCAACTTAATCAATATATTTCTTACACATTTCAGACTATTCTTTCCAATATATATATATATACACATATGCATATATATATATACATATATATATATGTATGTATGTATGTATGTATATATGTATGTATATATATATATATGCATATGTATATATATACATATGCATATATATATATACATACATATATATGTATGTATGTATATATATATATATATATATATATATATATACATACATATATATATACATACATACATACATACATATATATATATATATATGTATGTATATATATAATACATATGTATATATATACATATGCATATATATCATACATACATATATATGTATGTATAATATATATATATATGTGTATATATATACATATATAGACACATATATATACTTTGTCCCTCTTTGGTGTTATACACATTTTGTACAGTTAGTTCCTTGGTATCTTTCTAATTGATTTAACTTCAACTTCAAATCCTTACAAAGAGGAAAACCCTCCAACCTGCTATATAACAGATACATAGGAAATGGTTCATCAAGTACTCTATTATGAAACCAACACAACAATTCCTCTTTCAAAAATGCAACTTAATCAATATATTTCTTGCACATTTCAGACTATTCTTTCCAATATATGTATATATATACACACACATATATAGACACATATATATACTATGTCCATCTTTGGTGTTATACACATTTTGTACAGTTAGTTCCTTGGTATCTTTCTAATTTATTTAACTTCAAATCCTTACAAAGAGGATGGTCTAGATGGTGAATAGTATGTGGAAATCAATGCTTTGATACATACACAGATACATATATGCATATATATATTGAAGAAAAATAGAGCAATTGTATAAAACAGTTGACAATAACACTTATGAACCACTAAACTAATATAGAGAAAATTCAAGTGAAGAAAAAAGAAAGAATACATCTAATTAGGTTGAATGTACATATGCATATGCATATTCATTTGTATATACATACATGCATATCCATATGTAAATATATCTATGCATATGCAATTCATTTTTGGTGGAGAGTGTAATGCATGGAAGGTACGATGCATTTTTCTTTTCCCCAGAGAGTGTAATGTTGCTGCTACTTATGTGTATGCATTGTTCCATCCCTCATTGCACCCTCCATCTCAAAGAGTTTCACTTTTTTTGATTGCATATGCATATATACATATACACATACATATACATATATCCATACATATATCAAACAATGCCACAAACTCTAACAACAAATTCATAGATCTAATATTCATTTTAAATGATGAAAAAACTAACCATGCATCTAAAAAAGGCCCAATACAATTTCTTACAACAAAAACGAAGCAAACAACACACCTACAATGGTAGCATCCAAGGGTTGTACAACAACTTGGGGATAGGTAGAGTCCATTATGGGCAACTAAGAAAAATAATATCATGAAGAAGAGCTTGTTATGGTGAACTTCAAATAGATGTGAAAGAACGAATATCATGAAACATACTGATATAAGACATATAACATGTTGCATACAAACAAAATAACCACAACAATTAATAATTTATTATAAGCAGGTTCAAACAAGTCAAGGAGAAACAAATCTACAAAACATATTGGTACAAGGTGAGCAGTCTATTAAATAGTTTCAAGAGATGTTAGAAAAACACTTAAGTAGATGCAAGTAACATATAAATAGGAAAAGAATATCATGGAGAGAACATTGAAAATAGAAGAGCATAATAACCTTTGCAAAATACTACGAAACCAACACCATAATGGTTGTTTCAACAATGCAAACTAATCAAAGTATACTTTTCCAGACTAGGACATTCAATATTCCATTTACTTCGGTCGAACGCATTTACTTTTCCCAACCTTACTACACAAAAATGGTAGAATGCATGGACCCACGCACAAGGAGACACTTACAATTCAGCTTTCCTATATCGAGGACACCAACTCCATGTAGTTACCTAGCTCCACATCGCCATAAAAAAGCTTAGGAAAGTCACTGCCAGATGAGACATCTCTAACATTAAAAAATCTAATTCACGGCTAGGTTGGAAAAAATCTCTACAAAAACTTCAAAGAAATAGCCTACAAGCTGGAACATCTTCAATTCTACCTATCATTATTAAGTGTTTTCCTAATAGTTGTTTTGCAATTTCCTTATTTTGCCTATAATATTTCGTGGGGAATAATGTAACTTGAATTTTGAATTGACAAGCCAACTATCACATAGATCTCGCTATTACACCTTCTCTAGACAACAATAGAATTTCTAGTAAGCATGAATATGGTGCAAACTCAAATCTATACATGCATTTCACTGACCTATTAGAAAAAGACTTAACAATCAGAGGAAAATGAGAGATGTTTGAGAAGCCACATTAAATAGAACATTAAAATATGCAAAATAGAATAGGCAGAGTACAATAATGAGTAGTTTGGTATAGGGAACAACACTATTTCACGTATATGTATCTGTCTATGTCTCAAAGCATTCATTTTCACATATAGTTCACATTATATATATATATATATATATATATATATATATATATATATCACGGGTGTGCTAATACATTCTGTCATTGTTGTGTGATGGGGGCAGATGAAGTAAATGCAATATTGAGCATTGTAGTGTGGGAAAGTACACTTTGTTTAAGATGTATCTATAATATATAGTGGGAAATAATGTAGCTTGAATTTTGAATTAACAAGCCAACTATCACATAGAATTTGTTGTTATAGCTTCTTTGCACAACGATAGAATTTCTGGTAAGAAAAAAATGATGGACAAGTAGAATTGCATAACAACTATTAGGAAAAAACTTAAGAATCAAAGGAAATTGATAGATAATCTCAAAGCCACTTTAACTAGAACTTTAAGATATGTAGAATAGAAGAGTAAAACTATGATAATGAACATCTTGTTATGGGTAACTGAAAACAAGAATATAATGAAGAAAAATTTGTTGTGGGGAACTTGGAATAGCCAAGGGAAAAAGAATATAATGAAACATATTCATACAAAACACTACCATCCCACATAATTAGCAAGGTCCACCACCTACACAAACAAACCTAAGCAGTTTGTTCCAAAGACCTTCAAGTAGATCAGGGAGGAAAGAACATCATGAAACATATTCATACAAGCTTTGAGCTATGTTCATTGTTAATAAATATTGAAGAGAAGCACAAAAATTGTATACTACATGTTCGAATAATAATTATTTGCTACAAGTCATTTTGCATGGGCTTTTTGCATAAATGATTTCTCTATAATATTTAATGCCAACCAATATAGTTCAAATCTAGAATTAAGACTATGGTGTTATACATATTTTGCACAGATAATTGCATCATATAATTGTTGTCATAACCTAAATAAAATACCATGAATAAAATATGGAGAATAGAAGGAGAAAACCACAACAATCAAGAGTCTTTTATGGAGAAGCAGGAAAAAGAATCCCATGAAAAATAACATGTCACGGGGATCTTCAAAGACAAAAGGGAAAAATAATACCATGAAACATATTGATACAAGATAGATGAATGAAAATCCATATTAAATAGCACTCCCAAAGACAATAGGTACCAATAATCTTTGCAAAATGACTTAATTTAAAATTTCAACCAATTACCTGGCACTAAATATTATAGACAAATAGAGAAATTGTGAAAGAGCTATTAGAATAACACTTAACACCCACTAAACTAATTTTATCTCCAATATACCTATGCTTTCATACTAATTCTCTACACACACACACACACACACATATATATAAATATGAAATCACTCCTAGATGCTAATCTACAATTGCTCATATGTTAATGGCTATAATGCCAAAGATGCATAGAGATAACTTAAAAAATAAACCAAAGGTGATAAAATTACTAATCCCACCCATTATTTTTGATGAATAGGTAGGAATCTATATTAAATTAAATATAAATATACATATTCACAAAAAAAGGTGGGTGGTAGAGAGGCACACCCCAAGAGTCACATGGGCAATGCCCAAAAAATTAAAACGTGGGCTAAGCCCAAAAATCCAAAATTAATAAAGATAAAAAAGGCCATTAAGAGGTCAGAGTAGTGCCAGCAAAGCCATGAGGGTCTCTGTAATCCAAATTTCTACCCCATACATCAGTGGGGTCTAGAGTGACTTCAAGAGGAGGACCCAAACCATCAACAACATCTTTTTTTTCTTTATCTTCTTCCTCACGCCAGGGTGAGATTGCAACTGCCATATGTAGGAAATCTTTATTAGTACCTAGCCACCCAAAGCCAGAAGTAGGAGGATCATTAGAGGGCCACCCACCATCACCGTTGCTCCCTAAAGCACCACTAGAAGGCCACCCCTGAGTAGCCTATGGTGGAGGAGAGCGGTTTCACCAAGGAGTGTGAGAATCCCACCTAGGTGGGGGCTGGGAACTGGAATGCGTAGAGCCACTCCACTACCAGCCCCTGGAGGGTGACCAGCCGCAGAAAGAGGTGGGTGAGGTGGGGACCCGAGCAACAGTACAAGGGGTATTTCCCCAAGGATCTAGAAGAACTTGGAGGTGAACAACCTGAAGTGCAACTTTGTTAGCTTGCACTTGAACCTGTAAAAGCACATTAGAGAAAATTATAGATTTAGAATATAGAGAAACATGAATATCCATTTGAGAATGTGAAAAAATGTAAGCATTTTTGTCCTTCCAAATATTGAAAAGAATCTCCAACTTGAAAGTGTGACAAAGCTGGGTGAATTTTGCAAGAATTCTGGGAGAATCTCTAAGCAACACCATATGCCAGGAGAAAGATTTTGGGGCCAAAAATCCATGAATCCAATTCCAAAGCTTGTTGAGCTCTAGGACAAAACAAGAAAATATGCTTAAAACTCTTAGCTTGCCCACAAAGGGCCTTGAGGGTCCCAAACCCTAGGTGAACCAGTGAGAGCCAGGGGCAAGCCATGGAAAAGAATACAGGAAAATTAGGTGAGCTTCAGCTCAACACTTATAGACCAAGTAGCAACAAATATTTTACGCTAGACATGAGTAGGAGATTGAAGAAGCCACCTCTAGTTCAAACTCTAAATCAAGGAAAATGCGGTGAGAGCCACCTATAACCAAGTCGAGGCTTGTAGTTCTTGAAAGGGGTGTCTAGAAAAAGATGAACACAAAGCCACATTAAATAGAACTCCTAAACCCAATAGGTAGCAATAATCTATGCAAAATGAGTATAACCCCACACACTTCTTTAAAAATTTGAGCTACATCACTGGGCACTAAATATTATAGACAAATAGAGAAATTCTAAAAGAGCTATTAGAATAACACTGACCAGCAAAAAATTACTAACCCTAACCATATTTTTTTGATGAAAGAAACAAAATTTAACTACAATTTTCCAACCGATAAAGAGCAATAATCTCTTTCAATTCTCCAAAATGGGTATAACTCCAAAGATAGAAACATATAACAAGAAGAAATTATCAATAAATTAATCATCTATGCAAAACACCCATGTAAAAATCAGTATAATGCCATAGACTACATTCAAAATTCCAACTACATTAGCTCGCACTAAATATTATAGAAAAATACATAAATTGTAAAAGACCTATTAGAATAACACTACACAACCACCAAACTAATTTTATCTCCAATATGTTTATTCTTTCATACTAACTCTCTACACATACACACACACACACACACATATATGTATATGCAATCACTCCTATGTTAATGGGTGTAACGACAAAGATGCACAAAGATAACCAAAACAACAAATGGAGGCCAATAAAATTACTAACCCTAACCATATTTTTTGACGAAAGAAAGATGATTCAACTAAAATTACTCCTATGGTAATGGGTGCAAGACCAATGATACACATAAATAACCACAAACAGTAAATGAAAGATTCATAGAGAGAAGACACAATTACTCCTACTTTAATCTACAATTGCTCGTATCTCAATGGGTGTAATCACAAAGATGCACAAAGATAACTAAAATAACAAACAAAGGCCGATAAAATTACTAACCCTAACCATTTTTTTATGAAATAAAGAAGATTTAACTACAATTGCTCCTATGGTAATGGGTGTAATGCCAATGATACACACAGATAACCACAAACAATAATTGAAAGATTCACAGAGATAACTAAAACAATAAACAAAGGGTAAAAAAATAATTGCTCCTATCTTAATCTACAATTTCTTCCTTGCTAATGGGTATAACACCAAAAATGCATAGAGATAACTAAAACAATAAACCAATGGTGAAAAAATTATGAACCCTAACCATACTTTTTGACAAAAGAAAAAAGATTTAACTACAATTTCTCTATCCATACAGAGCAATAATGTCTTACAAATCTCCAAAATGGGTATAATGCCAAAGATAGAAACACATAACAAGAAGACATGAAAAATAAATTAATCATCTATGCAAAATACCCATGCAAAATGACTCACCATATAGATGCATAGAGATAACTAAAACAATAAACCAACAACGAAAAAAATTACTAACCTTAACCATATTTTTTGATGAAAGAAAGAAGATTTAACTACAATTTCTCCATACATATAGAGCAATAATCTCTTTCAAATCTCCAAAATGGGTATAACACCAAAGATAGAAACATATCACAAGAAGAAATCAACAATAAATTAATCATCTATGTAAAATACCCATGTAAAACAACTTATAGATTTTGGAGAATAGTAGTTCATCAATTTTTGGAACAGTCTACTATCAAACTAGCCATGGAGCTGAAGGCAATGATTTTTACAATAGTTTGCTATGAAACCAACACCACAATGGTTTTTTCAACAATACAAGTTAATCAAAGTATACTTTCCCACAATGCAACACTCAATATTGTATTTACTTTGTTCGCTCGCATTTACTACCCCTTCCTCCATTGTACAACAATGACATAATGCATTAACACTCCCGCGAGCAAACACTTACATTTCAGTTTCTACATATCAAGGACACCAACTACACTACTGCCAACCCATGTAATTTCCAAGCTCCACATCGCCACAAAAAACCCAATCAAGTAGCTGCTGGCCGAGACATCTCTGGCACCGACAAATCCAATTCACAATTGGGCTGACGAAATTCCCGGTGGAAACTTCAAACAAAATAGCCTATCAACTAATTGGACAACATCTAAATCATAAATAATTTCATATCAATTTATTAACATATATTAATTAAGTGCATTGTTATTAAGTTTTATTTAGTTTTCTTAATAGAAATAATTGAATCATATAGATATTAGTATCTCATCTTTTAATTAATAGAAAATTTTGATTTCTTAAATTCACTCAGAAATCAAATCTAATCCAGTTATTTAATTTTAAAAATATTTAAAATATATATTGTAGTATAAATTATGAAATATGATAAATAATGTTAATTGATATAAATATATATCTCTATATATATATATAAATATATGTATATACAAACACACATAATTTATTTATAATTGACCAAAAATTAATTAAATACTTGTTGATAAATTACCACCTCTTCAAATATTTTATTTATTTTATCATATAATGTTTTTTGAGGGACAACTCCCTTCTATTAAAGCTCAAAGGAAAAAAATATAACATGTTTTTGAGCCTTTTGGGGGGAGAAGTATAATTAATTTTTTAGACTCATAATCACCCCCCATTCAATTGTTACAATGCAACAAAAAAATAGAAAACCTCCAATAAGTTCATATACTCTTTCATTTTGTTGTGGGGAGAGCAAAGAGGGGTTATCATTCAACCATTTTCTAAATCTCTATTTTACCAACCACTCTTTGAATAAGTTGAAACATTTATGCATCATGGTGTAGCACTGAATTACCATGGGGCCAAAGAAACCTCCAATCAATCTGCCATCAATCTTTTTTCCCACATTGGAGATGACATTCAAATCTGTAGGTTAGCAAAAGGGATGACACATAAAATACACAACATCACTCATGTAAAAATAAAATGAAGGGATCCAAAGATTTGGAATTAGTATGATTCAACTCTGTGTGTGTGTGTGTGTGTGTGTGTGTGTGTATGTGTGTGTGTGTGTGTGTGTTTAGGGAAATGACATCACTCCCCAAATACAATGGAACAACAAGTACAAAGGAAGAAGATTTATGTGAAAAATAAAAATAAAAATTTGGGTCAACATGGAGAGGCCTAAATGCCTCATTTTTTTGCATTGTCCCAAAAAGAAAATAAAAATCCAATATACAACACATAGAAAAATTATGGAACATTTGGAAGAATTGATAAAAAATTATCTTCTGTGTATCCAAGTACCTACAAGTGTATCATAGGTCCTCCAAGTAAGAATAAAAAACATAAACATACAAGCATGTGAGAATCATAATCAAACAATAAAATATCCATATATAAAGTTAGGAATCTAGTACTACTCTAGTTGACAAACAAATCATTTCCCTCCCAATATTGATCATACAGAGAGGGAGGTCGAGCTTGTAAAGGTACCATGACTAGTGTAGTACTAGGCATCTCACTTGCAACAAGAACCAAATATTTGGTTGGAAGAATAACATCATCCTTGACATCCTGTAGGGTGATTGTCAACACTTTCATAAATATTGATGAAAATTCTAGAATATCCTCCAATGATTTAAGCATACATGCCTTAGGAGAAGAGTGTGTTGAATGTAATGTAGGATCAGATGTGGTAGGAATATCACTGCTAACTATTAGAGTAGTAGCATTGAAAAGAATAGAACAAGAAGGAACCTCTTTCATAAATAGGACATATGCATAAATATCATGGCTAGATGAAGAAGATAGATTAGACTTCCATTTGCAATATGTTGAAATAGTTCCTTGGTAAAACTTGTGTTTATATGGTTGATGTGGAATGCTTGAATCAACCATATTAGTTTTTGGGATGCCATGGAAGCTTTAATGGTGGGTACACTATGAAGTGAGATGCATGGAAAGATCATCACTAGATATGATTTTTGTATGAGGCATATCTAGAGGCTCAAAAAAATACAAAATGCTAGGAAGTGTAGTGATCAATGGAGGGTCCATCAAAGGGATGATAAATACCTACACCCATTTATGTTTAGGTTCATCAAGATCACTAGGAGGGACTGAAGGTGGAGTAGAAGATGCAACAATTGAAGGTGAAGAGGAAGAAGAAATTTACTTGGGTTTAACCAAGTTAGGATGTGGTTCCATGGGAGGATAATTTTCATCTTCCATCATCTACAAAGAAGCTTGTTAATGAGTCAATTCTTTCCTATGACTCTTGCACTCATGTGAAATTTTTTTCAATGAGTATTTGGACTTGGGGCATATGTCTAGAATGACACATGAACACATTGTTCTACTAATGGATTTTTCTTCACCTCTAAAATAGATGGAAGAAAAATCTCTATAGGAGGAGTAGTAGTTACCTAAAGCATATGTAGTCTATATGTTATCATGGGTTCCTTTCCTTCTTCTTTGGAGTAGTAGGAGGAACATAAGGTACCCTTAGAGGATGAGAATAGATGGTGCACTTAAGAATTTACCACTAGTAGACTATTTCCATTTTCCTAATGAAATGTGTCTAGGTACTACAAGAGCTACAAGTGGATGAAAAAAATGTTGAGAAGACAAAAAATTGATTCTTTTTCTTTCTCTATTGAAAGAACAAAGGGGAAAAAAATCCATTTAAGGCTACAAAATATTTAGGGGGAGGGGAGGTCTACCCAAGGAAGCATGCTTATCTCTAGCTCTTGAAATGAAGGCATAGAGGTAGAGACATGTTGTAGTGATTGAGAGACTAGTGGGTATGTAACCGTGGGCGGCGATGAAGAAGTAACAATAGAAGATGATGTCGACTAGCTAGCTTTAAATTTAAAATATGTTGTAAATAAAAAAATGTGTTGAGGCTATAAGGGTTCTCATGGAGTAGGATAGAATTGATTGAGAGAGAAGATCCTATAGAATACTAGTAGCTTGTATCTAGTGTCCTAGATGACTTACATGCACAGCATTGTTATGGGGGAATTTTAAACATTTGTGGATTATTGAAATGAATGCATTCATGGAAACTAGTCATGGAATTCATATTGTCACTCTAAAAATATTTGATTTAGGAATCAAAATAAATGCTGTGTCTATTGACCTGGGTCCAACTTGGACCAACAAAGTGATAGACCCTATAAGAATTGAAATTGGAAAAAATTGAAATTAAATAACTAGAAAACATAAATTAAAATAAAATTAAACCTCTAATTTACTAACCCCACTACAAACCTCAATAAGATGATGTTGATTTTGATTGTTTTGATGTGGATGTTAAATATCAATAGTATAATAGTATATTTGATTGATGATTAGTTGATTTTTATTGATCTGATATATTTAAATAGAGTTGATTTGCATAAGATGTGAGGTATGAAATTGATGAAGAAAATACTATATTCATAGGATTTCCAAGGAAAAATCAAATGGAATATGAGTATAAGAATAAATACTTTAGTTAATTTTACTAACTGTGGACTCAACTCAACTCATAAAGAGGAAATTTCCATTTCGAATTATGAAGAGATAATAATGAATTATTTTAAATTTAATTAATAGATAATTATGCACATAAAGTTTTCATTTAAAGATTGATATAATTGGTGAATGAAGAAGAAGATTCTAAAATCAGGTGGAGTTAATTGATGAGAGAATATTAATATTATAAAATGATATGGAGTTAACTAATCAAAAAAGAAATAGTTGACTTAAGATATGAAAATGGAATTTATCTAAATACAGATAATTAGTTTTCATTAATTGAATAATAAAATATATTTAATTAAATGGATAAATAAATATTATTAGTAATGATGTGATAAATGGACTAAATGGATAATATTAATAAATAAATGATTTGTGATGTGATAAATGATAAATGGTAAGAAATGATCATAAATGGTAAATTCATGTTACAAATGGTATTTAATGATGATAAATTAATGGTCTTGATTAGAAGAATGATTAAGGGGATATTTTCGTTGTCTACTAACCAAATGGGTGATAATTAAATACCATCGTGGGTATGAATGGTCACAAAAGATTTATCATATTTCTCTTTATAGAAACTATTGATAAATAATATTTATTTTGTAATAACATTAACCTTGTTGGAAATATCAACTAGAACACTTTGATTGTCCTTTGGTGAAAATGAGGGATACGAAGAGTAGTATATTCCCCTATATATGGAACATTGGATGTAAATATTAGGAAAATTAATATCACAATCTTGTGAAGAAATAGGAAAAATTCCAGTCATGTTAACATACTCAATTTTTTTTTGAAGAAGATGAAGTATTTTTCTAAAACTGGTTGAATGTGATAGAAATGGATCCATGTATATTTATAGTTATTGGTTTAGTTTTGAAATATACTTATTTATATGCTATTTCCTATCATTGATCTAGGTGGTACTATTATCAATGTGGTCTTGGAATAAATTTCTAAGATGGATACATCTCTCAGTATCATGTTCAAGGACATGATGGATGCATGCTCATCATCCCAAATTGAGTATGGTTTCTATGGAGGGAGTGGTCTTATTTCTATAAGAGTGATTAATTTATCAGTTAGTAGCTTGTGTATATTACTATTGTAGTTATTAGATGATTTAGAAAATTGTCTACATCATTGAGGTGTTATGGTAGAAACCTTAGGAGATTGGGGTATACTACTTATGTAGGCTTGATTAAAATATTTATTATTTTTTTTGGGGATCTTAGGTAGGATTGGATCAATAATATAATGAATTAAATAATGTAGATCATAATTAGTTGACAAAAAAGAAGAAAAGTTACAAACAAAAAAAATTAAATGTGGTTTATGTTGAATATAATTTGCATAATCAAATGAAAAAAATAAATTGAAAAAATAAAAGATAAAAATCAATCAAAAATATGAACACCATATTTAACATGGTTTACCATTAATTTAATGGCTACATCCACTCTTAGGGATTATCTCTCATTATTCTCAAGTTCTGAATTAATTACATATTTAGCCAACAACAAATTTATGAAATAGTCTCCAACCAATATTTGGAAAAATCAATTCGAAATATACAACTTCTAAATTGGCCAACACATGCCAATAGAAGTAATTACAAAATGAGAAAGCATTTTGAATTAAAGGATAAACTTCCTAATTTAGGCTACACTGAACCCAACAATCTCCCACTTGAAGACCAAAATGCTACTCAGAGATATCCCACTGCTACAAAGTTAATGTTAGAGTTGCACAAGTCTGAGGGAGGCTCTACAGAATTTGAACTTATCCCTCAAAACTACTTTTGTCGGCATGTCAGTTGGATTCAACTTTGTGTCAATTTTCTCCACCTGCAACTTGCCTTCTTCAATACAATGGTGAATGAAATGATATCACAGCTCTATATGCTTTTTTCTGATTATGAAAGGATTAATTCTTTGACAAGCGAATAGCACTATTGCTATCACAAAAGAGAATAAAAAAATTTTTTTGAAACCATAAATCACCTATCAATCTCTGCAACCAAATCATTTCCTTTGGTCCTTCAGAAAGAGCAAAATATTTTGCTTCTGTAGAAGAAAGTGCAACCACCTGTTACAACTGAGAAACCCAACTGATTGCTGCCCTAGCAAAGGTGAATATATAACTACTGGTAGAATGCCATTTATCCAGATCTCCAGTCATATTTGAATCAACATAACCTCATAGATGTATGTTCTTACCACCAAAACATAAACCACAATCAAAAGTACCTTTCAAATACTTGAATATCCATTGTACTGCCTGCCAATGTTGTTTACCCAGATTACTCATAAATCTACTCACAACTGATATTTCTTGAGCAATATCCAAATGTGTACAAGTCATGGAATACATCAAGCTTCCAACTACGGATGAGTATGGAACACGCTTCATGTGTTCTTTTTCTTCATTTTTTGTAGGACAATTGGTTGAGGATAATTTAAAATGATCAGCCAAAGGAGTACTCATAGATTTGACATTATTCATATTGAATCTATCTAATATTTTTAGAATATATTTTTCTTGAGGTAATCTAAGTTCTCTTTTTTTCCTATCCCTAATTATATTCATCCCAAGAATTCTCATTGCTGCCCCTAAATCCTTCATGGAAAATCTCTGAGATAAATGTTGTTTCAACTCATGAACTATCCTCGAACACTATTGCTAGCAACCAACATATCATCAACATAAAGTAACAAAATGACAAACTCACCATTTGGAAGCTTCTTGTAATAAACACACTAGTCTGAATCACAATGATTAAATTGTTGTTGAGTCATGAAGCTATCAAATTTTAAATACCATTTCTTGGGGGCTTGCTTGAGCCCATACAAACTCTGCTTCAATCTACAATATAAATGCCCTTGACCCAATTTTGCAAAACCTTCATGATGCTCCATGTATAATTCCTCTTCAACCTCTCCATGAATAAAAGTAACTTTCACATCTAATTTTTCAAGTTCAAGATCCCAAATAGCTTCCAATCCTAACATTGTACAAATAGTGATCATTCTCATAACTAGTGAAAATATCTCATTGAAATCAATGCCTTTTTCTTGAGAAAAACCCGTGACAACTAATTTGGCCCTGTAGTGTTGATGAACTCCCTCTTCCTCTTTCAAACGATACACCCATTTATTCTTCAGAGGTTTCCAATTTGGTGGAAGAGGAACCAAATCCCAAGTGTCATTTGCTCGCAAAGATTCCATTTCTTCATTCATTCCCTCCATCCATTTTATTGAATTTACATCTTTGCAAGCTTGTTTAAATGTTGTAGGCGCTGCCTCACCACAAATAAATAATTGATAATCATAATTATCAAAAGAAAATAACTCAGAATCATTATACTTCTATGGTAGTTTCTACTTCTAGGTTGATCTTCTTAATTGAGGATCAATTTCTGATTGCAAAACACCCTCTATTTCTATAATTGCTTGAGTATTTTATAAATTTTTACTACTGACTTATTTTTCTATACTCCCCTATTCCTTTCCTCCAAAATGTTGTCCTTGTATACTACCCTGAATATTCTAACTTTCAATTTTTCCCAGTGGCAACGAACTCAATACTAGCTGCTCATTTAAATTTGGAGGCAGTGGAGTTGGAGGCAACAGATTTATGAAGGTAGGCACATTAACAGTAAACATATTAGACACAAATGAAGGTTGTGAATAAACAAATGAAGGCAGTGAATTATTGTTTAAGGGTTGTGTTGTAACATAGAAGGGTTTTGAATGCAGTGATGGAGTGTGAAACAACTGCATGTCACTTAAAAAAGGTAGTGATTGGTTATTGAAAGGTGCCTCACTTGTTAAAGGTTGTGCATGGTGTAGTAAAGGCAACGATTTAGCTTCAAAAGGCTATGAATTGATTAATGGCGACACATTGAGTGGTGAAAGTTGTGCTAGACTTGGGGGAGGCTATGTTTTATGGAATGAAGGCTCATGAATTTGATGCATATTAACATGAAAGGGCAATGCATGATGCAGAGTGGACACTGTATGACTTTCAATAGGTTGTGCTATAGTTGATGGAGGCAGTGAACTATATGAGTGAGGTTTCATATCAAAAAAAGAAGGAAGTGTTGCATTAAAAGGATGTTCTTCTATAGATTGAGGTTGTGTATTGAATAAAGGGTGTGTGTGATGATAAACAGGTGATGACATAGATGAAGGAAGAGTGTTTGAATTTCATGGTTGTGAACAAACAAGAGTGCTCGAATTTGAAGAAATTACTAAAGGCTGGGAGAAAGAAACTAAAGTTTTCTTGACACAACCATTGTCAAATAAATCAATATTAAAATATTCATCAAAAGATTTGTCCAGAGGCTACAAACCTGGGAATTTTTCTCATTGAAGACAACATCCCGACTGTGAACAATATTTTTGGCAATAGGATCCCACAACCTAAAACCAAATTGATCTTCTCCATAGCCTAGAAAGATGCACCTATTATATTTGAAATCCGGCTTCATTCATTCTTCTTTCAAAATATGTACAAATTCTTCATAGCCAAACACCCACAAATGATGATATGAAATTCTCTTCCCAAGCCATCTCTCCTCTAGAATGTCAAAATTTGAGGAGAAAAAATCTCCTCCATTATTAGTTCTTAGACATTTAATTTTATGCCCTATTTGATTTTCAACAAGAGCCTTCAAAATTTTAAATTTTGGAAAAAATTTTGACTTTTTATTTAACATGTAAATCCAAACTTTTTGAGAATAATCATCAAGAAATGTGACAAAGTAATTTACACCACCAAATGAAGTTACCTTCATGGGACCAAAAATGTATGAATGCATGAGTTCCAAAGGAGCAGATTTCTAATAATGGCCTATCCTCAAGAAGTTGGCCCGAATTTGTTTTCCATAAATGGAATGTTCGCAAAATTCCAAATCCACTGATTGCAAGCCGGGAAGTCGATCTTGTTGAATCATTACTTCAAGCCCTTTCTTGCTCACGTGACCAAGCCTCTTATGCCAAATTTCTTAATTGCTATCCATGACTGTCATGGCAGCTCCCACTTCATCATGGAATTTTAAAATATAAACATTACCTAACTTCTTTCCCCTTGCAAGCACTAAAACCCATTTTGTTACTTGCCAATTTTCTAAAGAGAATTTAACATGACACCTAGAAGCAATTAATTGACTTATAGAAATTAAATTTCGTTTCCACAAAGGAACATATCTATCATCCTTTAGTGTCCATTGATTTCCATTTTTTAAATTTAAAACTCTATCACCCTTACCAACAATTTCACATTCCTTATCATCACCAAGAAAAACCTTACCGAAAGCACCTTCCTTAAAATTTGTAAAAGCTTGCCTACATGAAGTAGCATGGAAAGAAGCCCTAGAACCAAGTACTCAAGAGTTTACAGTTGTTTCTCCAACATCCAAGGTAAAAAAACCATCATCCTTTTCACCTACAGTGTTTGCTTTATTTTTAATGATTGTCTTATTCCTTCTTATAATTCCAACAATTTTTCTTTGTGTGGCCTGACTTGCCACAAAACCAATAGGCACCTATTTTTCCTCTTGACTAAGATCTAGATTTTGACCTCCTTTGATTATTATATTTGCCTCTTTCATCTCTTCTACCTCTATTACCAACACTTACAGCTGTTAATGCCTCACCAGATGAGGGTTCCTAATTTTTCCTCTGCATATCTTCACTTAGAAGAGTGGCTAAAACATCACCAAATTTCAACTTGCTTTTGGCAACCACCAAGGTGCTCATTTCCATCACAACACCTTCCCAGCTATTTGGTAAAGAACACAACAATAAAATAGCTTTGATCTCATCATCCAAATTTATGCCTATAGAAATTAGTTGGGTAACTAATGTATAAAATTAATTCAAATGATTTGACATAACCCCTCCTTCTGTCATTTTTAAATTATATAGATTTTTCATAATAAATACCTTATTGGAAGCAGATGTCATTTCATAAATTGAAGACAATTTGTCCCACATCTCCTATGTTGTCTTCTCTGCAGAGACATTAAATAAAACATTGTTGGACAGCAATAGGAAAATTGTAGCTCTTCCTTTTTTGTTCAACTTCTCCCATTCTTCATCAAATAAAGAGCCTTGCCCTTTGGTTTTTCCAACCAATGCATTTGAAAGATCTTGCTTGATGAGAAGGGATTCCATTTGCACTTTCCATAGACTGAAATTTTGTCCTCCAAACTTTTTGATTTTCCACTTGTCTGCATCTTCCATGCCTACATAATTTCTTCACAATCTCCTGCACCAAATTTCTCCAACCTGCTCTAATACCAATTGTTGAATATAATTTGCAGAATCAAATGAAAAAGATAAATTGCAGAAATAAAAGATAAAAATCAATCACAAAATATGAACACTATATTTATCGTGGTTCACCAATAATTTAATGGCTCTGGGGTATGTCTTGAGATCATGGTATGCCAAAAAGTGGCAATATTTGTAGGGTATGTAGGCGTGACTTTTTTCACCCCAAAATTAATGAAATGAAAAGGGTTTTTAGAGGAGATTCTCAGCTTTCCAAAAATATAAATTATGATTTAATTTGAATTTAATAAATAATTATTATTCATTTTCTATTAGAATTATGACTAAAGTCCTGATCGATAGGCTGATTGAAAAACATCTATAACTTTCAAGCGGTATCATATTTTTTGAATCCAAAATATGCATCACATTCTATGCTTTCACATACTATAGGATTAAAAAAAATAAATTGAATTTTATGAAGTTTTGACCAAGTTAAGGTGGAATATGAGATTTTTATATTTTCTAAAGTTGTAATAAAAAATTCATAATTAATTATTTACTTGGAAAAAAATTACAAAAAGCATCACATCCGGACATGAGTCCTCTACTTATATATAAAATCTTACAAAAATATTATAATTTTATTATGGTTAGGTGGTGGAATGGACACTTACTTATTTTTCACGAAATTTAAAGTACTCTTGCATTGAAATTTCAAATTTTCACTGATTTTATTTATTTTTAGATAAACCTAATTATTTTAGAAACTACATTCAATTTTCTACAATTCTATTCTTACATATTTTGAAATAATATAGATAACTTATTCAAATATTTCGTCAAGTTGCCTAACATTTTCTGAATTTTTTGCCACTTAAGGGCACATTTGGCATACCATGGTCATGCACATGCCCTACGTCCACACTTAGGGATTATCTCTCATTATTCTCAAGTTTTGAATTAATTACATATTCAGCCAACAACATATTTATAAAACAATCTCCAACCAATATTTGGAAATATTAATTTGAAATATACAACTTCTAAATTTTCCAACACATGCCAATAGAAGTAATTACAAATGAGAAAGCATTTCAAATTAAAGGAGAAACTTGCAAATTTTGGCTTCACTAAACCCAACAGTTTACCCATTGGACAAATAACTATTTTTTTTATTGAACTTTTCTAGCAAAATGCATTTACAATATTTATTTAATACACAACAAATTTCTATAGTTTTATGCTACAAACATCATTTTTTCTCTGTAGTTAGACTTCCCTAAGTTGCTACGTGTTCCTAAAAAAAACCATGTCCATCTCACTTCCTTCTACATGATGTTTGTTACATGTAACTTTTACCATGTGTGACTTTCAAACTTAAAAAATTCATGACTATATATATATTATGATCTATACTTCTTGCTACGTGACTTTCCATCTTCAAATAGTAGTAAGAAACTATTATGGTTATAGGTATTTTTCAAACTCAATTTCAACAAGAACTAGTTATTTTAAAGGTCTCACTTGGCAAAGTGGAAAAAATATTAACCTAGAGCATGGTCAAGCTACACATACTAACACTTTTTGTATCCTCCATAAGATGTAGCATCCTAACTATTAGATCAAGGAATAATGAGGAGGATCCCCATTACTAAGTCACATTTTGTTGATATTCATGCAATGTAGTACACAAATGCATGAAAGAAAAATATTTCCTTAATAATATTTTCTCCCTAAGTATTTGTTGCAAGTTTTCAATGAACACACACTAGACATCAAAATCAAGGAGAAATAGGATTTATATAAGAGAGATTGATATCAAAGAATGAAATCAATTATTTTTTCTCCATTTGTCTACTTGCAATGGACAAGGTCAATGAAAATGACCTGTAGGCCAATGTTTTCTTGAGAATATTGTAAGAGTTGATATATTAGCTGGTCAAATGAGCTTATAGAATGATCCAAAGTAGATAAAAACTAATCTAATATGGTATCTTTGAGTGACAATGGGAGTAATTCTTCTATTAAATCATATTGGGAAAGGAAGTCACTACAACATGCAATGAAATCAAAAACATGAGATTATGGATCACCCTTTCCACTATATTTTTCAAACCTCGATATGTCAAAACCTTGAAATAAAGGTGTGTTCAAAATATGTAGAGCTAGAGGGTTGTGATGATAGTTTGACTGCAATAATGGTTGCAAAGAATCCTTAGTCAAACTAGAAAGTTTATTTTTTATTTGTCCCATATTTGGAAGAATCATGTTAAGGATAAGGTATAAGGTTGAACTAATAAACATAAGTTTACACTCTAGAAGTTTGGATGGTGGAAGTTTGAGCAGTGGAAAATATAGTGGAGAAACTAGCTAAAGGCATAATCAATGTCACAAGTGAAGTGGTCACCATGTGAATGGAAGGTCTTGACATTGACATAAATAATTATGTGCTAGAAATGTGGAATAGTGAATATCCTAGGTTTCCTAAAATGAAGCCATAAGAAGGCACGTATATTTCAAAAATGTGTACAAACATTTACAAAACTTAAGGCCCTTAAGATAAAAAAATTAGCATGTTTCTCAAATTCTCAACAATAGGGACCGCTTGAGAATAGGAATGGTTGATAAGTCCTCTTGAAATTATTCTATATTTTCCTCTAGATTCTAAACATACTCAAAGGGGACCTTAAGAGTAGCTTCATGGTCAATAGGATGAGGATGAGATGTAGGTGGTGTAGTAGAATTAAAATCAAGATACAGTGGAGAGTAGCTAGGGGCCAAACTACTCATTTGTGAAACATGGTCCATATCAAAGAGGACTAAATTGAATGATTGAATAGAATATAATGAGATTTATGAGAGTCCTTAATATCACACCATAATAATTATAATGGGTTGTAAAACTCATAGGAATAATGTCACTCAACCTCTCTAACTTCAAAATGAAAAGAGAGTGATTAAAGATAAGTTTTAGTTTTTGTAGAGGTGTTTCATGCTTTGTAATTTTAACTAATGGTTGTTGAGAATGTAAAATTTATAAAAATTTAGTGGAAGA
Source organism: Sequoia sempervirens (assembly GCA_007258455.2). Lineage (NCBI taxonomy): Eukaryota > Viridiplantae > Streptophyta > Pinopsida > Cupressales > Cupressaceae > Sequoia > Sequoia sempervirens. The sequence continues at coordinate 161,911 of VDFB02281291.1, forward strand.
AATTGTACTCTAGGAAATGAAGAGTCTCCTTTAAGAACTCAACTTCTTACTACACTCAGATAAGCCAAATATTGCTCAACAATCTAATTTATCTTTTTATACAAAAAAATATAATTGGAAGTAAGAATTTTCAATTAAAATTAATTAATGACAATATTTTTTCCTATTTACAAAAATTATAATTAAAATTTATCATAAATAGAATGACTAATGTTGAAGACTATTTTGTAGTTCAAGCATAAGTTCTCTATCTCAGACATGAGCACCATGCATGGACTATAGGGTGACACATTATCATCTTGTATGGAAAAATAATAGAGAGTTATAGAATATGATATAGAGAGTTATAGAATATGATAAATCATGTTCCTATATAGGTTTCAAAGTGATAGAAACTTAAGACACATAGAAAAATAAGTTAATTGAAATATTAAATGATAAAGGAAAGTATTAGAGCAAAGGATAGAAGTCACCAATCTTCTTGAAACTATGAAAATATCAAGCAACCTACACATGGGAAGAGAAGGAGAAATGTTGGGATGGTTGTTTATAGAATTTCATTGATCAAATCCCCACTTTGGTCTTTTAATCTCCATAAATACCTAGATAGATTGATAGATAAAAAGATAGAAATTTTTTTTTTTTTGAAAAAAGATAAATGGATATACTATGATTGTATCAAGATATTGAAAATTTAACCTCAAACTACCACTTGATAAGGAAGAAAAAATCAGTCCAACAAGAAAACCCTTGTTGGAAGCCTCCATAATCACTTAAAATGGTCCCTTAAATGCCGAAAGATTGTGCTTCACAAATACATAATGGAGAAATCACATGCAAGAGCTCAAGAGGATGTTGTGAATAGTGATTTTTCACAAAACTTCAAAGTATGGAGAAAAATGTGTATGCATGAACCAAGAAGTCAAATTCTTCTTCCTTTCTTCCAAATTGGAAGGTTTTTTCAACTTCGAAGTCTCAAGTGCACCTACAAGGCCCAAATTAGCAAGCTAGAGTGTTACATTGGTAGGTTCTAGGAAGAGTAATGCTCCAAGGGTAGGTTGAAACACACATTTTTGTGGGATGTTAGCATTTCATATATATGTTTTTGTATGGAACTTCCATCCAAGAAAATAAAACTCACAAACCATAGGTTTTAGTATGAATTGCTACAAAAATAGCATTTTGATGTTTTAATAGCATAATTATAATGTAATCTTTTCTCAAGTTAAATAGGAGGTTTGTGTAGCATAAAATTGCAGGAATGTGCAATTATCGAAACTACAATAAGTTGAACTAGAGAAATATAAAATAGGTGGGTTATTATAGAGTTACACTTTTTTTTTTGAAACGTAGAAGTGGTAGTTCCAATAGGGCAGCAAATGCACTTAGTAGAAGATATTTTCTTATGAACGAGTTAAGGGTCAATGTTGTTGTTTTTGATGCAATGAGAGAGTTATATCCAAATGATATAGATTTTAAGGAAGCATGGAAAACTAGTAGAAGTATATTAGAAAAGGACGGAATTCCATGGTTGGATTATTTCATTCAAGATAATTTATTATTTAGTGGAAATAAATTATGTATAAACAAGGGTTCAATTAGAGAGAACATGATAAGAGAGAAGGATAGTGGAGGTCTGAGTCTAGACATGTTGGAATTAAAACAACAATAGTATTAAATGAAGGATAATATTTTACTTGAATGAATGTAGATGTGAAGAAGATAGTGCAAGTGTATAAAAAATTTCAACATGCAAAATGAGAAAGGAAAAATACAAGACTATATCAGCCATTGTCTATACTAGAGAGACCATGGGAGACATAAGCATGAATTTTGTTTTGGGATTGTGTCAAACACAAAGAGGTAATGATTCAATTTTTTGTAGTTGACATATTTTCTAAGATGCTTCATTTTATGTCATGTAAAAAGAGCAATGGTTTTCCCATATAGAAAAATTATTTTTCAAGGAGGTAGTTAGATTGCATGGATTGCTAAGACTATTATCTAAGATAGGGAAAATAATTTTTTGGCCATTTTTGATGTACTTTATGGAAAATTTTGGGTACATAACTAGGATTTATTTCTTCCTATCATCCCTAAACTAATGAGTACACATAAGTTGTAAATAGGAATTGGTAAATTTTATATGGTGTTGGGTAGGAGACAAACTCAATCAATGGGACTTGATATTGGCACAGGTAGTGTTTTCCTACAACAATTTACTAAATAGGAGTTTTGGAAAAAGTTGTTTTTTCTATTTTTATGGATATAGCCCAAGTGGTGTTAATGAGTTAAGGGATATTGTATACTTGTGTAGGAAGATTGTTGTGGAAAAGGATTTTTATGAGTTTATTCATGAGTTGCATAAGAGTCTGAAGGATAATTTGGAGAAGACTACTATGAAATACAAGGAAAAGGCTAATATTCATAGAATAAAACAAGATTTTAAGTTGAATGATATGGTTATGAAATATTTGAGAAATGAGATATTCATGCAAGGAACATAAAATAAATTGAAATGGAAGAAGATAGGCCCCAAGTTGGGTCTTGAATAAGTTTTCATCTAATCTTATGAAGTAAAAATTCTTTCAAGGATAGACATATCTCCCATATTCAATGTTGTTGATATGTATGAGTATCATGAAGTGGAGACAAGTACATAAGGGGATCACATAAAAAAATTTAAGATGCACAACAATGGGTACATTAATATCCTAAAAATAAGTTTAAAGACATAGATAAGGTTTTGGTTCCTAAATAGCTAAGAGAACTAGGAGAAATTGTATATAGAATACCTAGTTCGTTGGAAGGAAAAACCAGTTGATGAAGTCTCTTGGATGAATGTTGTAGATTTAGATAAGTGTAGAATTCTAATTTTATGCTTGGAAAAAATTTCATGAGTTAAAAACTCCTAAAATTTTTCATTTACCTAATGTGTTTGATGCAAGAGAATCTAGGTCCATAAGAAATATTGCGTCAACCAAAAAAAATCCTTTCACTTCAATTGATTTTAGTTTCTAGTAATGATAGTTTTGGTTAGCTACTTCAAGAGAAATTTTAGATATAATTTAGGAAATATGATGATGTCACCTTATATAGGAGTTTAATGAGTGTTCATAGGTCCAATTTGGTGAAGAGATGATAAAACTGACTAAGTTATGGATTTCCATATTTTTGATGTGTTACCAAATATTGAACCTATCTTGCAAATGTTTTATCTCCTTTAGAATTTTGAAAGATGTTACTAAATTAGCAATTTCATTTGATTCTAATGTATAGATTGGTTTCAATGTGTTTTCTCATACAATTGGTAGTGGAAGTTTTTTCCATATTCATGGATATTTCTAAGTGAACCAGACTCTTTGTTTTGACCAAATGATTTTAGCTAGTTCTAAAAACTTTCCCCATATAAATTGGTACTAATGGTTCCTTCCACACATGATGAGGGCCACAATGCCCAAAATCCTCAGAAATCACAACAACAAATCTATACCAACATAGAAAATGTGAGCTAGAAAAATAATCCAATTTAAATTATTTTTAGATAATAAAATTAAATATTCAAAATTTACATGTTATAGCCTTATGGGATTTATTCATTACAACAAAATTAACTCAAAAAAAGAAAATCTACTATTCGGTGCCACAATCTACACTTTTAGGGCCACTCTCAACAACCCCCACTTAACCCTTTTTATTTTCCCCAATAACCGCCATAGAATGTTCTAGAAAGGTCACATTTCCCCTTTTTTTTTTGTGCCAAAAATCCCACTGTTTGATTTCTGGCCTAGGAAGAAATTTTATGAAATTCACTTTTTAGAGGTCCAATTTTGTGGGGCCATAACTTTTGATATGGGTGTTTGATTCACTATTATTGCATATCATCGAAAAGCTCTTAACAAGCTCTACAATACTCAAACCACCATAGGTTACTCTAGCCACCCTTTTAGCTATTTTAGGGCCTCTAAAGTTTTATATCTGAATTTGAAATTGCATTGGAGAAATTTCTCAAATGAAAACTTTAATTTCTCTCAAATCGTGCAAGTCATTGAGGTGATTCTTTCACGACCGAAAATGTTTTTTAGCTCTAATCCTTGGGGTAAATTTCATGTCCATACGAACCTGTTTTGGTCGACATACTAAAATAGTAAGTGTATTTTTTGCTATTTTTGACACTTGACAGTCTTATACCCCTTAAGTGGCATCATGGGACTTAAAAAAACTAAAGAAAATAAAGAATTTTTTTTTTTTGGGTGATGCAAGATTTCCCTATAGCATTGGATGCTCCTGCATCAGACACCCAAGGTAATTTGAAAAGTGACCCTGTCACTTCTTAGTCCTTAGAGGGAAACCAAGACAATTAACCTCAACCTCAGACAACCAAGATGAATCTTCAATAGGTCTTCCTCTCCATTTCACCAAGTACTCTGCATATTTCCTATTTCTTGTGCTTCTACCCACATGGCTATCTAGGATTTCTTCTATCTCTTCCTTCTCTAAAGTAGGTGCTAGAATTTTCAACTGATCATTTATCAATCTCTCATCTATATCACCTTCATGATACTCTATCAAATAAACAATGTTGAACATAGGAGAAATGTTTATTCCACTAGGAAACTCTACCTCATAAGCATTTCTTGAATCATGCTTCTTTAGGATCTTGCATGGTCCAAACTTCTTCATCTTTAACTTGTTGTATGTGCCAACAAGAAACCTTTCCTTATGCAAATGAACCATGACTTCATCTCCTACCTAGAACTACTTATACCTCCTTTTCTGATCTGCTTGAGCCTTATATTGTGAGTTCATCTTGTTGATGTGTTTCTTCACTTCTTCATGCAAATTCTTTAGGTGCTCAACAAAATCTTCAACCTCAACACTACTCTTCTCCCCCTTATCCATCTTTCTCAGTTCAGAAGTAGTTCTTGGACTACTCCCATATACAATCTGGAATGTTGATTTACAAGTGCTCCTATTTCCAAAATTGTTGTAAGAAAATTCTACCTGTGGTATAATCAAATCCCATCCCTTAGGCTTATCTCCTACTAAGAATCTCAATAAATTATCCAAACTCCAATTCACCACCTCTATTTTTCCATCAGTCTGTGGATGGTGTGTAGAACTAAACTTCAAATATATCTTCAACTTCTTCCATAATGTCCTCCAAAATTAACCAACAAATTTGGTATCTTTGTTTGAAACTATACTCTTTGGTAGACCATGTAGTCTCACCACCTCTCTAAAAAAAACTCTACAACATGAACAACATCACTGGTCTTATGACATGGAATGAAATGTGTCATTTTTGAAAATCTATCCACCACCACAAATATGGAATCATTCCCTCTATGTTTCCTTGGCAAACCAAGAACAAAATCCATGCTAATATCCTCCCATGGCCTCTTAGGTATAGGTAATGGTTGATACAATCGAGTATTTTGACTTGTTTCTTTAGCCATCTGACATAGTTTACAACTTTGTACAAACATATTCACATCTTGTTGTAACTATGGAAAATAATAATTCCCATTGACAAGAGCAATGTTCTTATCTCAACCAAAATGGCCAGTCAATCCTCCACTATGCTTCTCCTTGATTAGAATCTCTCCCATAGAACTCCTTGGAATGCACAATTGGCTTCCTCTAAACAACATCCCATTTTGGATTAAGAAATCCAACCATCTCATCCTATTCAATGTAATAGGTTCCAAACAAGCTTTTTGAGCTTCTGCAAAGTTTGGATCTTCAGGATACAAAATCTTGAGTTCATTGAACACAACAACCTCTATATTCATCTCTATCAACAAATTTTTCCTTCTACTCAGGGCATCTACAACTTTGTTTGACCATCCACTCCTATGCTTCAAAAAAAAAGTATAACTCTACAAAAACTCAACCCACTTTAAGTGCCTTTGATTCAAATTTCCTTGACTATTGAGATATTGCAAAGCCTAGTGATCAATATATAAAATATTTTCTCTTAGCATCATTTAACTTCTCACTGAAATAGGCTTACCTTCTTGGCTCAAAATAGCTCCTATGACAATGTCACTAGCATCACAATCTACCTAAAATACCTTATTGAAATATTGAAGTGACAAAACAAGTTTCTCTATAACTTTCTTCTTCAACATATCAAAACTTTTGGTTGCTCTTGTAGTCTACTTAAACTCTTTTCTATCATCTCTCATTGCTTCAGTTAGAGGTGCACAAATACTACTGAAAATCTTAATTAATTTTTTGTAAAAACTTAATAGACCATGAAATGATCTTACCTCTGTAACCCTCCTCGGGGTAGGCCATTCAATGATAGCTCTCACCTTCTCTGGATCCATTTTAAGACCCTCTACTAAGACAACAAATCTTAGATACACCAACTCCCTTTTTACAAAACTTCATTTCTTCAAATTAATCAACAACTTCTCCTCCCTTAGCTTCTCAAAAAAAATTTGGATATGCATCAGGTGCTCCTCCAATGTCTTACTAAAAATAAAAGTATCATCCAAATAAACAATAGAAAATTTTCCTAAAAATTCTTTTATACCTCATTCAGAAGTCACGTAAATGTGCTCGGAGCATTGGTGAGCCCAAAAGGAATGAATAACCACTTGTACAAGCCTTCCTTGGTTTTAAAGGTTGTCTTCCATTCATCTCCTTCTATAATATAGATCTGGTGATATCTGGTCTTTAAATCTATCTTTTTGAAGTAATCAGCTCCGCCCAAACAATCCACAATGTCATCCATCCTTGACAAGGGAAATCTATACTTGATGGCTGTAGAATCTATACACATCCACCATTCTCCATCCTTTTTTGGTGCAAGAACTACACATGGACTCAAAATCTCTCGAATTAATCCTTTCTGCAACAACTCTTGCACTTGTCTATTCAATTCTTCTCTCTTTGTTGGAGTCATACAATGAGTTGCCTTATTCAGAAAACTGGTTCTTGGAATTAGGTCCATTTGATGACTAATATTTCTTATGGGAGGAAAAACTTTATGTATTTTATTAGAGATAATAGCTTGAAACTTATTCAAAAAATCTAAAACCTCTACAGGTACCTCAATAGTAACTTCTTCATCAACTCTAGGGATCAATCCAAAACACATATGCTCATGCTTCATACCTTCTAGGAACTTTCTTCCATCAACCAAACAAATTCTTGCATTACTACATACCTTTTCTTCTGCCTCTTTCAAGGGCTTCAACTTATGATGAACCCCATCCTTTGTCAAAGAATAGGTATTAACATGTCCATCATGTATTTATCACCAATCAAACTGCCATAGTTTACCTAACAATATATAACAAACATCCATAGGCATAATATCACACAATACCTCATCATGGTAATTTCCAATCTTGAACTTTACCAAGAATTGTTCATTTACCAAGGATTTTATGGTCCTTCTACAACCAAACAATATAGTATGGGTTTGGATGCCTTCTTCTCTCCAACTGCAACTTACTAACCATTTCCTCCAAAACAAGGTTATCAATACTACCTCTATCAATAATAACATTCCAAACTTTACCTTCACACTTACATCTAGTGTGAAACAAATTCTTCTTTTGAGTTAGTTCAAATTCTCCTCATTCAACAAGGCTCTTATGGTAAAAATAACCTCTCCTATTTCTACATCCTCAAAATGTGAAGACTCAACATCTTCATCTACATGTGAAACTCATGCACTACCCTTAGGTATTTTATTTGTCCTTCCTTGGTGTTGAGGTCACTCATAGGCTCTATGTCCTTCTTCTCCACACTGGAAACAGGTTCCATGAAATCCTCCTCTTCATGTTCCTCATCCAGATCTTCCTCTTCCTCTTTGGTCTCCATTGTTCTGATCATGAGGATGGTAGGTGTTATCTCCTTTTTGGTTTTGGCTACTACTAGAGGCTTCACCCTTCTTTTGATCTTCATTTTGACCTCCATATGACCATCCACTGGTCTTACCTTCATAGCCTCCACCTCATTGTTTGTTCTCAAATCTCTTGTTCAGCCATTCTTCAACCTATAGAGAAAATTGATAAGCATCATCAATGGTGGTCATTCTTACCAATGCTAATTCTTCATGTATTCTTGGCTTCAAATTGTTAATATAATGAGCAAATTTTGAATTATTCACCTCAAAATTCCATGTCTAAATCAAAACCTTGTGAAATTCCTCTATGCATTCCTTCATTTTTCTTGTTCCTTGCCTCAAGCTCTAAATCTTCTTGAGCATCTCCAATTCGTAATCAGTTGGAATAAATTGTTTCTTCAATTTTGAAACCATTTTGTCACATCTAGAAAATTTATCTTTCCCTTGTCTTCCTCTTTCAAACTAAACCTCTTTCCACCATATACTGGCATGAGCTTTCAATTTTTTCTTTGCAAACCTCACTCTATGAGGATCTTCAATCTCTTCAACCTCAAAAAATTCCTCCTTGTCATTCATCCAATCAATCAATTCTTCAAGGTTCAGATTTCCACTGAAAGTTTAAACCTCTATTTTAGGTCTCTTCCCAATGCTTGAGATCATTCATAGAAATCTTCTTTCTCTAGGATCCATTGGATCTTACTATTCCTCTTCCATTTCCTCTTCTGTTTCATCTTCACTGTCATCTCTATCTCATTACACATCTCTTCTTCGAACCTCTTGTTGCAAAGTTTCTAATTGCCTTCTAAGGGCTCTGATTTCATCTCTAGGTGGATCTCCTCCACCTCGGCCTCTACCTCTACCATGTTGGGAAATTCTTGGAGGCATCTTGAATTCAATTCACACTCACACATCCTACTGCAGCTACCTCACATTCGACACTTTGTTACAGGCTTATGAACTCTTGCTTTGATACCACTCGATGAGGGACACACCACCAAAAACCCACAAAAATCACAATAATAGATACCAACACAGAAAATGCAAGAAAGAAAAATAACCCACTTTCAATTATTTTTAGATAATGAAATTACAAATTCAAAAATTGCATGCTACAACATCATGGGCTTGATTGAAATTACAACAAAATCAACTCAAAAAAAGAAAATCTACTATTAAAAGCCACAATCTACACTATCAAGGCTACTCTCAACAACCCCCTCTTAACCCTTTTTATTTTCCCCAATAACTGCCCTAGAATGTTCTAGAAAGATCAAATTTCTCCCTTTTGTTTTGGCACCAAAAGTCCCATTGTTTGATTTCTAGCCTTGGAAAAAAATTTATGAAATTCACTTTTTAGAGGTCCAACTTCGCAGGGCCATAACTTTTGATCCAGGCGTCTAATTCTCTATTATTGCATATCGCCAGAAATCTCTCGATGAGCTCTACAACACATGAGCCATTGTAGATCAGCTCAACCACCTTTTGAGCTATTTTGGGGCCTCTAAAATTTTATATCTGAATTTGAAGCTACATTGGATAAATTTCTCGAAACAAAAACTTTAATTTCTCTCAAAATGTGCAGGTTATTGAGGTGATTCTTTCGTGATCAAAAAAAAAAATTCAGCTCTACTCATTGGGGTAAATTTTCATGTCCATATGAGTTTGTTTTGGCTGACTTAGTAAAAATAGTAAGCATCTATTTTTTGTTATTTTTGATGACTGACTTCCTTCTACCCCTTAAGTGTCATCATGGGACTCAGAACAACTAAAGAAAATAAAGAAATTATTTTTTTGGGTAATGCAATATTTCCCTACACCATTGGATGCTCCTACATCAACACATGCAGGAACTTCCAAGTCATTTTTCTTATGAAAACTTTAAGGTCATCTAAATTCTTGAGGGAGTTCCTTGTCCATCTTGTTTCCAAAATTTCATGTCCAATAGGAAGTTTGCAAATTACTCATGGTCATTTGAACTTCCATGGAAATAATCAAGTGAAATTAACACTTAAGATTTAATAAAACAAATCGAATGAATATCTCCACCAATCACGTTACCATCACATCAATCTATGACTTCAACAAGATGATGATATTACCATGTCTAAGTTGTGGGGTTCTACCACCCAATTGAATATGAAGTGAGATTTCATGTTTGAATTATTTGATTGTGTAATTTTCACTTGCATCTGTGTATGTTTGTTTTTAACTTTTATTTGCACTTTGGAATTTTCTACAATGGATTTTGGTTGTAACAAAGAACACCAAATTTTTTATTTTATAGTTGCAACAATGATCATGGAATTATGTAATTCAGTAATGGTCTAGGTAACAAAGTTATTTTATAATTTATATTTTTGATTGGAAGAAGAAGCTAACATTATTAAATATTAATATTAGGATCAAGTGAGTTACAATCATTTTTAATTTTTAAATTTTAGTTTATGGATGAATTATACAAGAGAAATAAAATATTTTTTTCTTTATTTTATGTATTCTATTTGGAAAGAGTGTGAGTCAAAAGAGTGGGTTGATGAATAGTCTTGTAAACTTTCAGTTCTACTTGAGACATTTCAAATTTTATTTTAGATCATTTAGTAGAATTAATTGATTTCATAATAATGAAAAAGGAACATAAAATTACTTGTGTCATAGACAAAGGATAAACATAAATTTACCACCACAAGCTTTGATGAAGAAGATATAAAGTATGTTACAATTTGTGTTATTTTTACTAGAGCATGGCTTAGAATGTACTCAATAAATAATCTTGATGTGAGGTTATTTAAAGACCTTGACACATACAAGAACTTTTTTATTATTTTAATCTTGTTGTTCCATCAAATATCAGTTAATAAAAAATCAAGGTTAGCTACACAATAAGAATTTCTGGATATTTCATGAGTCTAACCATGAAATAATATTTGACACTATAAAAATTAAATATGATCCACATATTATTTCATTGATTACCTTTGGATTCTTCCACACATGTGAGAACTTTCCCCCCAAAAAATGGTACTAATGGTTCATTCCACACATGCGAGAACTTTTGAGTCATGCTCGACTTATGAGAACTTTAAGGTCATCTAACTTCATGTGGGAATTTGTTTTCCATCTACTTGTTTTATAAATTCTAGTCCAATATAAAGCTTATAGATTAAGCACGGTCATATGAACTTCTATGCACATAATCAAGTGAACTTAAGACTTACGAGTTAACAAGATAGATCAGATGAATAGTTCCACCAATCACATTAGCATGAAATCAATCTACTTCAACAAGATGATGATATCACATGTCTGAGTTGTGGTATTTTATCACCTAATTAAAACTAAAGTGATACTTCATTTTTGAGCTAGATGATTGTGGAATTTTTGCTTGTAGCTACATCTGTGGGTTTTAAACTTACTATTATACTTTGGCATTTTCTACAGTGAATTTTTGGTTGTAATTATTGGTATTTGGTGACTGATCATGCAAATATTGTGCACTCATAATGTATCCTCTCTAGGGTTTTCCCATTAACATGTCAAGGTTTTCTCACTAACACATCAATTTTTTTCCCGTTAACATGTCAAATGGAAAAAATGACTTTATAAAATCCTAATTCTAGAAGCTTCCAAAAAGCTAGTTATAAGAGGTTGGGATGTGTGTTGTGGGTAGTGTATTCATGAGATTATAATCTATTTTGCACTAGATAATAAAATCATTGGGTGGTTGAGTTTCTCTGGGTGTAGCCCATATCGAGTGAACCACATTAAATTTGTGTGTTGATCTCTTTTGTGTTATTCTTTATTATTATTTCTAGGTTATTTAATCTACATATAATTCTTGACGTTTATTGCTCTGATCTATCTAAATCCTAACAACTGGTATCAAAGTCGTGTGTATTTCAGTTGATTGGTAGGAAACCTCTAGATTTGAGTGGGAGAAATGGAAGAAGGAAAATTCAAGGTTGAAAAGTTCAATTTGGCCTGAATTATCAATTATGGAAGATGTATATGGAAGATTATTTGTATCAAAAGGATCTATGGCAACCATTGCAAGGAAAAACAAAGAAAGATGTTATGATGTCTAATGAAGAATGGGAACTTCTGGATAGAAAGGTATTGGGAACCATTCGGTTGTGCTTGGAACCATCTATGGAATTCAATATAACAGAAGTGAAGACAACAAAGGATATGATAGAAGCTTTGGCTAAATTGTATGAAAAACCCTTAGCCTCAAATAAGGTATTTCTCATGAAGCGTTTATTTAATCTAAAAATGATTGAAGGTGGATCTATGATAGGTCATTTAAATGAGTTTAATACAATTACCAATCAGTTAAATTCTATAAAAGTGAATTTTGATTAAGAGATGAGGGCTCTCTTGGTTTTATATTCTTTACCAAAAAGCTAGAATAGCTTGGTAATGGTTGTAAGTAACTTTGTCTTTGGTTCAAATACATTGAAATTTGAAATTGTTGTTGGTGTTATCCTTAGTGAGGAAATTCCATGGAAAAGCATAGGTGAGAGTTCAACATCGGGTAATACTTTGACTATAGAGAATAGGGGAAGAACAAAGGAGAGAGGAAAAATCCCAAAAAATCATGGGAAGTGACAAGGGAAGTCAAAGAAAGCTAGATCTAAATCCAAAGGAAGAATGGATTGTTGGCATTGTGGAAATCTAGGACACTTGAAGAAGGATTGTTGGTCTAGAAAGGAGAAACAAGCAGACGGAAAACATGATGATAGTAAGGAAGCTAATGTTGCAAGTAATAAATTGTAAGCTTCTTTAATTATGTGTTTAGATAATGCTAATGATTCCAGGGTAATAGATTCAAAGGCTTCATTTCATGCCACACCCCATAGGAAATATTTTATAGATTATGTTCAAGGTGCTTATGGATAGGTATATTTGGGTGATGAGAAACCCTGTCTGATTGTTGGAAAAGGAAAGATAAAAATCAAGTTGCATAATGGAAATGAATGGTTGCTACAAGAGGTAATACATGTTCCAAATTCAAGAAGGAATGTAATTTCTATAGGATAAACAAGTAGTGAAGGATGCATAGTTACCTTTTCAAACAAAATTTGGAATTTCACTAAAGGTGCATTAGTAGTAGCTAAAGGTGAAAAGGTAGGAACATTGTATTTGTGTACTGGTAATACTTATTCTACCTTAGCTGCTACTGAGATAGTTATAGTGTTTGCTATAGGGACAAAAACATAATTGTGGCACCACAGACTTGGGCACATGAGTTAGAAAGGTATGAAGATCCTTCACTTTAGAAATTTTCTAATAGGTCTAAAGGAGATTAAGTTGGATTTCTACGAAAATTGTGTTTATAGAAAATAGAAAAGAGTCTAATTTCTCAAAGTTGGGAAAGAGAAGAAGAGTAAGAAATTGGAGCTTGTGCATTTAGATGTATGGGGACCAGCTCAGGTATCTTTTCTTGGTGGCTCTTACCATTATGTTACTTTTATTGATGATGCAACTAGGAAAACATAGGTACATTTCCTAAAACAAAAATAAAAAATATTTGAAACTTTTAAAAAGTGGAAAGCTTTGGTTGAGAATGAGACAAGAAAAAAATTAAAGTTTCTCAAATATGATAATGGAGACAAGTATTGCAGCAAATAATTTAAAAATTACTATTCATACAATGGAATCCGTAGGTAGAAAATGGTTCTTGGAACCCCACAAGAAAATGGTATGTTTGAGAGGATGAATAAGACCATTATGGAGCATGCAAGGAGCATGAGATTGCATGTTGGACTACACTTTTTGGAAAATGTTGTATATACTACTATTTATTTAATAAATAGGGGACCTTCAAATCCTTTGGATGGTGGCATTCTAGAGGAGGCATGGATAGGTAAAAAGGTAAACTATTCATTTATGAAAACCTTTGGTTGTAAAGCTTTTGTCCATGTTGATATTGAAAGTAGAACCAAGATTAAGACTAAGTCTAGAAAATGTACCTTCATTGGATATGGAATAGATGAATTTGGTTATCAATTATGGGATTATGAAAATCATAAAATCATTAGGAGTAGACATGTTGCATTCAATGAGAAGGTCATGTATAAGGATCAACTGCAGGAAAAAAAAATGAACAAGCCAAAAAGGAATGTGTGGTGTTGGATAATATTCCAAAAAATAAAATTCCAGTGGTACTTGATGCTCAAAAATAAGTTATCCCACTGACTCTTAGAAGTGTTAGACATTCTACAAGAATAACTAGTCCTCTAGAAATATTTTCTCCATCATTGTATTCTATATTATTAATTGATTCTACTGAACCTAAAGGTTATGAAGAAGCAATGCAGGTAGATACCAAAAAGTAGTGGGAGCTAGGAATGAAAGAGGAAGTAGATTCCTTGTTGTAGAATCATACTTGGTAATTAGTCCAATTGCTTGTAGGTAAAAGAGCAGTGCCAAATAAATGGGTTTATAGGTTGAAGGAAGAAGATGGAGGCAAGAAAAGATATAAGACCAGACTCGTGGTAAAAGGTTTTTCACAAAAAAAGGTATAGATTTTGATGAAATATTTTCTTCGATTGTAAAGATGACTTCTAATAGAACTATTCTAAGTCTTGTGGCTACGAAAGAATTGCATCTTGAATAGATAGATGTGAAAACAACATTTCTCCATGGGGATTTGGAAGAGGGAATATACATGTAGCAATGATAGGGATATGAGGTCAAGGGTAAGGAAGAATTTTTGTGCAAGTTAAAGAAGAGCTTGTATGGCTTGAAGCAAGCATCTCAGCAATCGTATTTAAAATTTGATAGTTTTATGGCTGAACAAGGTTACAAAAGATGACATTTTGATTATTGTGTTTATTTTAAGAAATTGGGTAGTGGAAGCTATATTAGCCTATTGATTTATTTTGATGACATGCTTGTTGTCAAGTCTAACATGCATCATATTAATGAACTTAAGAAGAAGTTAGCAAATTCATTTTCCATGAAGGATATTCATGCACCAAAAAAAATCCTTGGTATGAGGATGACATGAGACATGACAAACAAAAAATCATTTTTGTCTCAAAGTGAGTATATTGAGAAGGTGTTGAAAAGATGTAACATGCAAAATGCAAAAGAAATTAGTAAACCTTTGCCTAGTCATTTTAAGTTGACTAAGGAGATGTGTCCAAAGACACAAGAGGAGGAAGAAAAAATGTCTAAGATACCATATGCATCAACAGTTGGTAGCTTGATGTATGCAATGATATGTACAAGGCCAGATATTACACATGTAGTGGGAGTTGTGAGCATGTATATGAGAAATCCAGGAATGGAACATTGGAATTCAGTAAAATGGATTCTCTGATATTTGAGAGGTACTACTTCAAAGAAACTATCTTTTGGAGGAACAAATTATGATCTAAAAGGATATGTCAACTATAATATGGTGGGTGATATTGATAGTAGGAGTACCAATTATAGGGTATGGTTTTACTATAGGAGGTATCGTAGTCAGTTGGATTTCAAGATTGCAAAAGGTTGTTGTGCTTTCAATCACTGAAGTAAGTTGAGTATGTTGCTGCTACAAAAGTTAGCAAGGAGATGATTTGGCTATAACATTTTCTAGAGGAATTGGGACAATGACAAGAAGATAGCCCTTTGCACACTAATAGCAAGATTTTTATTCATCTTTCTAATAATTCAACTTTGCATTTAAAAACTAAGCGCATACAACTCAAATACCACTTCATCTAGTTAGTTTTGGAGGATGGACACTTGTGTTGGGAAAGTATGACCATCCTAGAAAGATAATCTAAGAAAAGTAGTATCTTAGGTAACTTTTATTTCTTTATATTGCATTCAAAACACATACTACTATGCCACAAAGTGAAATCAAACATAGTTCATTTCCCATGTTAATCCTTCTAAGAAAATTTCATACAAATTTAACCACTTTTAACAACATGCACAAAACAAATTCAATAAATAGAATCATGAAGCATGAAAGAATAGAAGATATGAACACACAAATTTATGTGGGGAAAAACCTTTCAGGTAAAAAACCCCACACTCCAAAAGCTAGAGATCCATTGTATTATTCAACAACACAATACATGGTTACAATACAATTTAGGATCTAAGCCTTTATATGGAGTTTCACATCCTATTCTATTTGGAGAAAAATTGATAGCATAACCCCTCTTTAATTTTGTCTCCTCTCTCTTTACATTTCTTTGATCAACCTCACAGTCAAATCATAGATTTATCAAAACAATCCCTGCATTGTTACAATTCTATTACAGCATACAATGAAAATTAACCTCTAACCAACCTCCAATTATAGAGTTTCCTAATTTTCATTCAACATTCATCCATGGATAGTATCTTCAATTCCAAGGAACTAACCATTTCCAACAGTCATTTCAACTTCCCACAACTAAAAAACCATAAACAATTTAAGTATCAAACCTATGTCAAAGTGTCAAGGAGACACTAAACTCAATCTCACTAAAACCTCCATTATTCATCACACCATCGAGGGGGCTTGGGTTATCATCCCACCAATATAGAAGTTTCCCTATAATGTGAACTCTTAAAGATCATTCAACATTGTTGCTACTGTCATCGGTATATCAGAGTGACAAGGCTCAAGGTCCTAATGAAATAGTATTGTCACCTCAACATGGATTTGTTGGACTTCCAAAGGGACAAGTAGTAGAGTCCCATCAAAGACTCAAGTTCACATCAATGAAGGGTCTAGAATCTGTACCAGGCTACCAAAGAGACAAATTTGAGACTATTGTTGAAGCTACTATCTCTCACTAATAGAAGACTTAATTCCAAGCCATAAAGTAATTTCAGTCCATCGAGGGAATAGTGAAAAAGGTCCCATTGATAATGAACAACTAGGTCGATAAGAAGATAAATACACAACACTAAAACTAGAACATCAAGCCAATAATTTGAAGCACCTTTTTCCAACATGCTCCCACTTGATGAAGAACTTATTGGATACTTCCAATCAATGCTCAAATTAACTGTAGCACCCAAGACACATGCAACAACATTCAAAATGTTCATCATCTCTAGCAATAGTTCTATCCATCCTCAAAAGGAAAGGAACTAGACATGGTGTATGTGCACCAGTCTAAAAAAAATGACACCAATCATCAAGCCCAACTAACAACAATGATTACAAATCACTAATACTGCTACACTATTCTCCCAATCTTTAGATAAGTATAAAAAACATCAAATTCAAAGCCCCCAAACCAAAACACAAACATGAAGTAATCCTCTAGAAAAAAAGATAGAACAAAAACTAGCACAACAACCAAGAAACTAATTGTTGTCATCCAACTAATCAAACCCACAGGATTGAAAATAGCACACAAAATAAATTCTAATCCATCTAGCCAATCCATACCTCCAAGGTATTCATTTCAGAAAACTAATGCCACTAGTGGCATCCTATAGAGAGTGAAAATAACATCATGTAGTACCAAGGAACTATCCACAATAATATGAAAAACCTATAAGTACAACCCTCACCACAAGTCTCCATCGCTTTCCCAAGTTCTCCACACCCTGCGAAGGAAAGAGATAAAGGAATCTCCATGTCATCACTCAACAACATAAGTGAAAATCACAAGACCACAAGCTAGTGATAACAATAGCTCCCTTCAAACCTCAAACCAATATAATGTGAAACCAACCATCCAAGAAGATAACCAAGACAAAGAGAGAGACTCTAGACATCATATACCTATAGAAAATCCTTCTACATACACCTCTAAGTGTTAGTTTTTTCAAGTAAGATATCACTCACAATACACCAAAATGCAACATATGTACCATGTAACTTAATGGATGTAAGCTTCTTCGAAGAATATCAAACTACTCCATTTCCCATCTCAGGAAATCAGCCCATAAACCATCTGCTATCAAATCTCATCAATGAAAGATATCTCAAACTCAAAAGCACAAGGAGACTTTTATTTCAAACATCCCTCAAATGAATCCTCCAAAAATAATTACATAGCTCAAGACCCATATCTATGAAATATAAAACATATAGACTCATGCTAAACCATCCTCAAATGATTCTCCATAATAAAATACCATGAATCAACTCAATCCTATGAGAATCAAAGTAAGAACACATCTAAAATATATAATGGGAAAATACCTCTCAAATCATAAACTACCGAGTAGACCAAGAGTGGGGAATAAGATTGATCTTTCAAGATATACAATCCAACATGACTTATTCAAGAGAAATATCCTCATAGGTCTTTATTGAACTCACATCCAAGTCAGGTGTAGGCTCCATGAACTTTCTACTGAAATCTCATTAAGAGTAATAATCTCAACAACACTTCCCTCATTTTAAGAGAATTATAGCCTCACCTCATTCTCCATGTATCCATGAGCACCAGTAGAAAATCATCTCATGCCAAACTCCAAATGCATTATTACATCGTCATGAAGTTCTCAAGCATATGACCAATGTACCCGAAAAACATAGAGAATCACTAGACCATTGTCAAAGCTCCAATAATCTAAAATAGGAACTTATCATGACATCATGATCTTACCATCCCCCTTAGGAGATCCCATGCTCCAAGTGAACATACCACAGTCTCAAGAATAATTCATCATGCCAAAACTCTAGTATGTAAACAAGAGTATACCATGACATTTAAATAAAAATAAACTCTAAAACACATCACATGTCAAGCACCACCAACACCTCAACTAAAAAATACAAGAGTTTTCCATGGCTCTTAGATGATGCACATCTTCCAATAGTGTCCATACAAATGCGAAAGAACCCTTCTGTAGAAACAATGTCTAAGTGTCCCTCCTAGTAACATTTGTAACACCAAAGAAGATCATTTATTTACAGTCATTGCTAAAGCTCCCACTAAAACATGATAACCAAGCTCTCCAAGCATCATGACCAAACATTTTCTAATATGAAAATCATTCAGATCCACTTAGCAACATGTCCATTTGACAACAATTTCAAGTGATACTAAGATCTCCAAACCAGGAAAAAAAATATCATCACTATTAAGCACTTACACAAAACTATGTACCCAAGCTATTCATGGCATCATGATACAACATATTTTAGATTTCCACAGTTGACTATCATGCTCTTTAATGTCATCATCTCACCCTAAATCAACACACACCAATATTCCAATGACCATAGACAAGGCCAACTGATGAAGTCTACACCAAATTTGTATCAATCTCGTGGATATTGACAGTCCACTTCTAAGTTATCCCACTACAACCAATGGGTAGCTAATCCACAAATTGCATAACTCAAAGATCCCAAACATAAAATGTGAAAATCCATCATCATATTAGTAACATGAAAAACTAGGTTATAGCGTAAGATAACATGTAGCTTCTCATGACTCAAATACCAGAGCACCAACATATCTAGTTTACCAAATGAAACTACAATAAGAGCACTATAGTTAGGAACCTCTCCAAGCATTACACAAAAAATTTTAGTGACTTAATCACATACCAACACTCCCATATAGAGAAAACATCTCACCTTCTCACTCCATGCTAGAAGCATGTATGTAGAACTACAACCATCTCATCTAGTAACACCCCCAAAAGCTAGAGTCTAAAAAATAGCTTAACTATAGCTCCATAAACCACAAGTTTTTCTAGAGTAAAACCATATATTTTTAGGAAAATTTATAAAACCCTCAAACCCAAGGAACATGAATTTGAGGCATGCAAGAACAAAGAATCCATAATAGGAAATAGGAGTTCAAGAACTCCAGGCTTGTTTTAGGCCAACTCTATAACCCCCAACATGTACATGCATCCAAGAGAGATAGGCTATTTGCAGAAGCTTCCAAAACATCCAATGATTAACTCCATAGCCTACTTGCAATCAGGGTACCAAAAAACTATGCCAAGTTTTAATACCAAGGAAAAACACCCAACATAAGCACATTACTCCATAGCCAAGAAACAACCCAAGCTTCACCATATCAATAAGGATCCTCTCACATGGACATCCAATATGAAAAATTTATTGTAACACAGCCACAAAGCAAAATATCACACCCCCTACATCAGGATTCTACTATTGTCAACTATGAGCCTTAGATCACAACATTTTGATATGACCAGTTCTAGTTTATCCATCTTCACCATCCTTCATGCTAAGTGTTATCTCTTGAAACTCAAACAAAACAGAAAGAACTTCTACTCACCAAAGGATCATTCATCAATCGATTCCTTCAAATTTTGTCAAGCTTCCCAAACTAAGAAATCTTCACCAAAGGAATACTCTAAACCAAACACGCTAGGAAGAATCAAATTCTAGAAAAAGGCTCTGATACCACTTGTTGGGAAAGTACAATCATCCAAGAAAGAGAATCTGAGAATAGTAGTGTCTTAGGTAGCTTTTATTTCCTTAGATTGCCTCAAAAAAACATACTACTATGCGACAAAGTGGAATTAGACATAGTTCATTTCCCATATTAATTCTTCTTAGAAAAGCTCATGCAAATTTAACCATTTTTAACATGAAAAAAATAGATTCAATAAATAGAATCATGAAGCATGAAATAATATAAGATATGAACACACAGATTTACATGGGTAAATCTATTTCATGTAAAAATACTCACACTCCAAAAGACAAAGATCCATTGCATTATTTAGTAGCACAATACATTTCAAGCTCTAAGCCTTCACACATATTTTCACATCCTATTCTATCTAGAGAAAAATTGACAACATAACCCCTCTATAATTTTATCTCTTCTCTCATTACATTTCTTTGATCAACCTCACAGTCAAATCACAAATTGATCAAAACAATCCTCGCATTGTTACAATGCTATTACAACATACAATGCAAATTAACCTCTAACCAACCTCCATTTACAAAGTGTCCCAATGTTCATTCAAGATTCACCCTTAGTTGCTTCAATTTTAGGGAACCAACTGTTTCCAACGGTCATTTCAACTTCTCACAACTAAATGGCCACAAACAGTTTAACCATAAAACATATGCCAAAGTGTTGAGGAGACACTAAAATTAATCTCATTGAAACCTCCATTGTTCATCGCACCATCAAGGGGACTTCGGTTATCATCTTATTGATGTAGAAGTTTCCCTCCAATGTGAACTCTTCAAGACCATTCAATGCTATTGTTACTACCATTTGTATATCAGAGTGACAAGGCTCAAGGTTCTGGTAACATAGTATCATCTCCTTGACATGACTCCATTGTACTATCAAAGGGACAGGTAATATAGTCCCATCAAAGAATCAAGTTCACACAGATGAAGGGTCTAGACTGTGTATCAGGCTATTGAAGAGACAACTTTGATCTCCTAGCAAAGCTACCATCTCTCACTAATAAAAGTCTTAATGCCAAGCCATAAAGTAATTTTGGTCTATCGAAGGAACAGTAAATAAGGTCCCACTAATAATGAATAGTCAGGCCGATAAGGAGATAAATACGCAACACTACAAGTAGAACATCAAGCCAATAATTTGAGGCACCTTTTTTACAACAAGTTGAAGCTAGAGAAAATTTACACAAGTGAGAATCTTATAGATATGTTCACAAAGGAATTTACATCGGAGCAACTAATTTCCTCATTAGTTTATGTTCACCTTCATGACTAATAATGGTGGGCATAAGAAACTAGCCAAACCTATAATCTAGTGGGAGATACATGTGCAGTGGTGTCATCTAGGATTAGTCTCCAAGTGGGAAATTGTTTAGTGTGGAGCCTAATTAGTATCCAAGTGGGAGATTGTTGGTATTTGGTGACTAATCATGTAAATACTCTACACTCATAATGTATCCTCATCAAGGTTTGAGGGTGTAACCCTCAATTTTTTTCTATTAACATGTCAAGGTTTTCTTGCTAACATGTCAACGTTTTCCCATTAACATGTCAAATGAAAAAAAATGACTCTGTAAAACTATAATTCTAGAAGCTTCCAAAAATCTAGTTATAAGTGACTAGGATGCATGTTTCGGTAGTGTATATATGATATTATAATATGTTTTGTTGAATAAGACAACTAATAGGGGGGTGAATTAGTCATCACATATTTTAACCTTTAATTCAATCACCAAGACTAATACATGAAACAACTTAAATGATTAATCATCAAAACATCAATGCAGTAACTCAAATTCAACATATAAACACAATAACACCAAATTTACATGGAAAACTCAACAAGATAAAAACCATGGTGAGGATTAACTCACACTATAGATAATATCAAAACCAATTACAAAAAGGATCACTACCTAAACAAGGCTCACTACCTAAAACAAGGCTCACTACCTAAAACAAGGCTCACTTCCTGAAATAAGTCTCACTACCTAAAATGAGGACTCACTGTCTAAACTCACTCTCCATAGGGCTACAACCTAGAGGGCTCATTGCCACAAAGATACAAAGAAGACAAAGAAGACTTGCTATAGAGAGACAACAATCTCAATGCAACAAAGGATTCCACCACAATTACTTGATCAACTTGCATTAATGATAGAGTTCGCCTTCTGCTCACTACATCTAGAAACTTAGCATTAAGCTTTGCAAAAATCTCCCACACACAACTCATGCATACTTTTTGAATAGATCAAATTCACGCTTTCTATTTCACTTATCTTCCTTCTTTTCTTATGCATGGTTTTCATTACTAGCTCATCCTATATATATACTATCTCCAACCCTAAAAAATATACAAATTCAGCCATCCAACTTCAAATAAAAATTAGGTCAGCACCAAACATCCTAGGGTGGAATTATAATTAGGGTTACCCAAACACACACTTCACTGAGACCCAAAAATAGATCCAACATGCTTCATTAACTTTGAAGATAGTGCTCAACACACGATAGACCAAACCAATGTAAAACACATAGAACAATTAAGCTCAAATCTTCTAGAAACCAAAAATATCTTCAATGAATTATAAACATATTAACTCTAGAACCACAAGTCAAAAGACTTCAATAAAGAGAAATATGAACCAACAGCCTTCTTTCGGACTTCAACCAGAACATAGAGAACCATAGTTCACAACTGGTGAACACAACTCAAACTTCACAATAAACCATCAACCAAACATCTAGATATAACAACCTTCAAAAAACATGACCAACATATTTGAATCACATGAACATAGGGGAAAATATTGAAACAACATCTGAATACCTACAATCTTCCTTTAATATAATTTTCTCAATATCCTCAACATATACAACCAACAACAACTAGTAGATAACTAGTTGACCAGTTGACATCAATGAAAACACCTTCATTCCTTTCTCTATTCTTGCAACAATCTCCCCCTTTGTCATTGAGGCAACACATGATGTGAAAAACCATCAAAGACACCATACCAAATCTGAATATACTTCTCAAGATTTTTCTTTTTGTTTCTCCCCCATCAAAAGATCATCTTGTTCATTACCCGCTTTCTCTCATCAGCTTTTTCTCCTTTTTACATGCTTTCTCTCCCCCTTTGACATCAATGGAAAAGGAAAAGGATATGTTCATTGAATCTTCCTTTTACATGAAAACATAATACTCACAATGACTACACTTGAAAAATAGAACCATGAATCCATTGGACTGATGCACCTCCAAATGAATCTTATTTTATGAAAGGAGGGGCAATAAACCCTAACTTCTCCTAGAGATACTCAAAAGTATCTTTAGGAAGAGCCTTCATAAATATATCTACAATTTGATCCTTTTTCAAAACATACTCAAGCTTGAATTCATTGTTCATGACCTCTCTCAAAAAATGATATCTAATATATATATGCTTCATCCTCATGTGCATCACTGGATTCGTCGAAATGTTAATTGCACTTGTATTATCACATAATATAGAAATGGGATCATCATATAACACTATGATATCTTTCAATGTCTATTTCATCCATAAAACTTGTGTATAGCAAGATGCAACAACAATATATTCAGCTTCAACAGTAGACAAAGAGACTAAGTCTTGCTTCTTACTCAACTATGCTACCAATATGTATCCAAGAAAGAATTCACCACCACTTGTACTCTTTCTGTCATCGACACATCTAGCCCAATCTACATCTATATATGCACTAGGAGTAAATTCAATATCTTTAGGATACCAAAATCTATAATTCAGAGTTCCATTCAAATATTTGAATATTGTTTTAACTACAACATGTATTTCCTTTAGATCTTTTTGAAATATAGCCGCAAGATGGAATACATGCATAATATTCAGTCTAGTAGTAGTCAAATACAATAATCCACCAATCATAGATCTATACTTTCTCTAATCAGCCTTAGGTGAATCAACATCTTTACTCAATTTTCAACTAATCACCATAGGAGTACTTAACAATTTGGAACCGTCCATCCCAAATTTCTTCAACATCTCTTTTACATACTTAGACTGTGAAATGAAAAATCCTTTCTTTGTTTGATTAATCTATATCCCAAGAAAGAAATTCATCTCCCCAAACATACAGATTTCAAATTATTTTTTCATCTCTTCTGCAAACATCTTGCACATCTTTTCATTTCCTCCAAAGATAATGTCATCAACATATACAACTACAAATAGGACTCTATCATTTTCAATCTTAAAGTACAAATTACTATTTGACATGCCTTTGTTAAATTCTTGTTTAATCAAATACATGTCTAACCTTCCATACCAAGCTTTAGGAGCTTGCTTTAGTCCATATAAATCTTTCTTCAACCTACACACCATATCCAATTGATCTGTTAACTAAAATCCTTCTGGTTGTTCCATGTAAACTTCTTCTTCTAGCTCACCATTCAAAAATGTTGACTTAACATCCATCTGAGAGACTTTGAAATATTTATAAGCAACCAATTCCAAGAACATCCTTATAGCTTCCATTCTTACTACTAGGGAAAAAGTCTCCTGAAAATCTATGCCTTACACTTGTGAATAGCCTTTACACACAAGCCTCACTTTATTTCTGACAACTTCTCCATTCTCATTCAACTTATTTCTAAAAGCCCATTTTGATCCAATAATGTTTTTATCTTCCGGTCTTGAGACCAGTTCCCAAATCTGATTCTTTTCAATCTACAAAATTTATTCTTTAATTTCTTCCTTCCAATGTTTATCTTTAGAAGCTTCACTAACTATCTTTGGCTTAATTTGAGAGAATAAACACAAATTTACTTCAGCAGGAACATTATCTCCCTAGAGGCATGGTCCTAGCTTAACTTCTAAAACCATGCCTCAAAGGATTGAAAGTAAATCAAAAACCCATTTCCAAAATGTATCAAAAGGGGTGTCCTTTTTGGAGAGGACCCATTCACCCTTAGTGGTGAATGGGTCCTGGCACCATTTTCTAGGACCTTGATTTTTCCAAATTAAATGTTATTCAATTTAATTTATGGGTGTAAGGATAGATCTCTTGTAAAATGCAATTAAGAGGGCTTGAATTTGAATTAAAGGGGCATTAGGCTCAATTAAATAATGAAACCTTAGATAAGTGTGAAAGTGTGTTACAATATTTTACAACACCTTAAATAAGGTACAATTTAAGTACATTTAGTTAAAAAGGGGCTTAGTTTAATGTGAATGTGTACAAAACATTACTATGGACATGAAAATTGTACTTCTTTGCAGAAAGTACAATGTATGGCCTAATTAGGTCCTATTTTAGACACCCTTGCATCAAACACCCCTTAAAAACTGTATTTATAGGCCTCTAATGCTCATGAATTTGGACTTTAAGGCCTATTTCATTCAAAAACAACTAATAACATTCAAACCACTCAAATTTTGTGAAACCCACCAAAAAAATCCTTGGTAGGACTAAGCTTCCCAAGGTAGCGACTTAGTCCCATTTGGGGTATTTTCCAATTTTGAGCAGGAAAATCACCGACCTACTTCAAAATTTTGAGGGATGTCAACCTATGAAGTCAAAATAATGAGTAATTTGGTGTTAATTCCTATAAATACATGTTTTTAGGTCATTTTTCATATCTCCTAGTCATTTTACGAGGCAAAAATCAAAAGTAAAGAGCAAAATATCTTTCACAAGAAGTTTTACTAGTCTTTCTACAACAAAGTTGAAGCTCAAGGGCAGCAAACTAGGGTTTTTGTAGGTCTTCAAGCTCACTTTTTAGTTCAATATCTCACATTGCAAAGGGTTCATCATGGATGCCTATGGTGAATCATGGAGAAATCTAGGTTGAGGAGATGCAACTAGCCATCAAATCACACCTAATGACTTGTTTTCAAAGTGGTTACACCTTCCATTTTCTCTTTATCTTCAGATCTAAGGTTTGCATAACATTTACATGTCATTTTCATTCATTTTTAATGTTTAATGGTATCTTGTATTGAAGTCTTGCATCATTCAAGTTCCATTTTCTTATCTTATTCTAGCACATTAGAATAGGGTTTTGTCTCATTTCAACTTTTCCTAGTCTTAAACACACTTAGGGATAGGGTGTTATGAAAATTTTATCTCTCACAAAGTTTAAATACCAACTAGGGGTTTAACCAAGACAAACCACCCATTAGAAATCAAATTATCTTCTATTTTGTAGGGTTTTCAAAGATTCAGGTTTAGATTTCCATCAAGAAGCAAAGTGCAGGTTGCGGGCTTCCATTTCCACTTTCGGATTTGCAAAAAATTCAAAGTGGAATAACTCACCCATGTTGGTGACTTAGTCCCACTGCATTGATTTTTTAGGGATTTTTTAGGGATTTTTTATATTTTTAGATACCCATTTGGTAAAAACAGCTTTCTAGGCAGTATCCCTGATCTAAGACTGAGTCATCCAACCTAGCGTAAGTGTCCCAACTAGCTCAAAAATCAAAATTTCTAGAATTTTAGAGGTCTCTACAACCCCTATTCAGCTCTTCATTAGTTTCCAGGTGCATATTTTGTATCTTGCATCTTTATTTTTTCATTTATTGTATTTGTCTCATCTTTCTGCATATCACATTGTGTTTTCCAACACTTTGCATTTCTTAGGTTTTGCATCATTAAATAATTTCCTTTTTAGATCAATGCTTTATTACATCATAATTAGACATATTATGACTCACTTACATTAATATTGAGTGTAGAAATTTTCATTTTGAACCCCATTCCCTTTCTCCTTTTAGGTGAAAAATCTTAGGAGCTAAAGTAGTGTTGGCAATCCAAAATCATTGTCCACATTTTGGTGAACCTGAATTTTGAAAATATTTACTTCTGATTTTAAAGGTGTCCTAGGTTTCATTTGAATTATCATTGCATTATATATTGCATTGATTCAATTGCATCCTAGGGTTTTCAAAATTGCACTAGTGAAAAGCTATTTTAGCTTGCATTATTGCATTCCATTTCATTGCACAATAGTGAAATTCTGCATTTACACTGTAAATTTGCATGACATGATGCCAAAAACATTAATATCCATGTAAGAAAATTCATAAAAAATTTAAAAATCACCCTACTAAGACTAATTCGCCACCTTGGGTGACTTAGTTCTAGTGCAAATTTTGCATTTTCGTTTTATGTATTTTGTTTCCTCTTTCTATAATTACTGTTAGATTCAGTTATTGTTTTGTTTATGTACATTTCTTTTCTATTATACTTGAATCATTAGCATTAGTATTATTCCTTTTAATGGAAATCATGGATAGCATTAGTCTTTTACAATGTTCATTTTTAGCATTAGTTCCTAGCTCATTTAGATCAAATTCATCAAAATAAATAAATAAAAACTTTACAACATCAAATGAACCCATCAAAACAATGGTTCATTTTAGGACAACCATATCATCCAAACCTCTTATTAGTGATGACTTGGATAGATTAGATGAAACCTTACAAGGTTTCCTCTCACCAAGCCCATCCACTAAGGTTGTGATGACAAACCTAAATTAGTCCACGATAACTTATATCCCAAACCTTTTGGTAGTAGTGATGACTTTGGTATGTTAGATGAGGCCCTTGTAGAATTTATCTCACCAAATCCATGCACTAAGGTTTGTTGTGAGCAACTAAAAACAAATTATTTCAATGTAATCCAACCTCAACCTATCCTTTACCCACATTCACATCAACCTCAACCTCCACCTAAACCTATGTTTACCCTTTATCCACCACAACATGATGTTGTTGCACACACACATTACACTCAAAACAACCCTCACCCACTACAACCAATATAACCCTCCTTACCTTTACCCAATACCACACTACCTAGTGCTCCTCATTTATGAGAATATGACTTTTTTGAGCAACTTATGAGCACCCCTATGAAAATATCCCTTTGGGATCTTCAAAATTCAGCCAATTATCATTCAATGCTCAAAACAACCTTACAAAAAATAGATGTTCCTCCTGGTACAAATGAAAATGATGTGGTAGCTCTTCCCAAAGGAATAAATACAGTTAATGTAGACATTACCTTTCATCAGCATGAGCTTCCTCCATTAGAATTAAGGAAACAAAATGAGGCCTTTATGATCATTTCCCAATATAATACAATAAGAATTAAGTGAACCCTCATTGAAAATAGTTTTTCCCTCAATGTGTGCAATGTGAAACTCCTAGATTGGTTACACATGGATAAATGATCACAAGTCAAACCTAATTCCTTATCTATTAGATGATTTGACAACACAACAAAAAAACCACTCAGTATTATCACTTTACCTATAACAGTTAGAGTGGCTACCTTGCAAACTCTTATTCATGTCATGCCCTATGATCTCACATATAATCTTCTCTTGGGAAGGCCATGGATTCATGAGATGCATGTGGCACCTTCAACTCTTCATTCCATAATGAAATATGTCTATAACAATAAAGTATATCAAATTGAAATAGATCCCAAGCTTTAGAGTTGTTTGCAACTTGAAAAAGGAACAACCAATCCTCTGAATACTTCCAATATCTCATATTGACCCTCTTGAGACCAATAAAATAGAAGCAAAATATGTGTCTAAATTGTTAGATGATGATTGAGGAACATTGGAATTTACACCTTCATTTATGGATGAATACATAATTACCCGCAAGGAAGATGAAAAATAGAAACAAATAATGGTTATGTCAACTCATAATTTAGAAGAATCTTCCCCTACCTCTATCTCATCTCCTTTGGACAAAAACACAACATACATAGTGAATTTTGATGAGATAGATTATCAACAACCACCCAATCCCAAGGAAATGGAAAAACTTTATGGACATGGTTATGAGCTTATGAAATGATTGGGATACAATGGTAAAGGGTGTGGAAAGAATGAACAAGGAATTTGTGTCCCTATTGAACCTAATACATAAGAAAAAAAGATTGGTTTAGGATATTCCTTTTCTAAGACAACAAAAGCAACTCAACAATCATCACTCAATATCAACACCATCACATGTAAACCAAGAACCACACTTACACTAAAACATCCTAAATTTATTGATATGAATTCTCCACCATCCTGGGATTATGTTGAAAGTGATGAAGCTTTGAAACAAATCTTAGGTGCTATTGATAAACCATCTTCTTCCAAACAAAATGTTACCTATGCTATGATAAGTTTCAAGCCACACAATACTGATGATAATGAGAAAACCATGGAACCATATGCTCCTAAGTCTCCTAAATCAAATCCCCCCCCCATGAGATACAATTAATATACCATTGGATATAGACAATAAAGAAAAAGTCATTAAAATCATTAAGATACAACATTAAAATCAAAAGCATTATTGGCTCAGGAAGATGACAATGGAAAAGAACACCTTATTTATTACTTTAGTCAAACTCTAATCGATTATGAATCATGATACACACCAATTGTAAAATAATGTTTATCCCTTGTATTCACTACTAGTAAATGTGACATTATTTACTAAATGCTAAAATACATGTCATGAAAAAATTTGATCCTCTCAAACACCTTTTTAACAAAACTAACTTATCAGGATGTTTAGCTAAATGGGTTATGATGTTGATTGAGTTTGACCTTAAGTTTTTTTTTGTAAAATAAATTAAAGGCCAAGCCTTGACCTACCAATTACTTGATGCTCCTCCTTTAGCATTACCTAGCAATGACTCTTTTCCTAAAGATAGTGTGCTGACAATAAACATTTCTACAAGGGAATTATACTTTTGGTGGATCCAAGAGTAGAACAAGCTCTGGTGTTGGAGTAATCTTAATTCCTCCTAAAGGAAAACCTATTCCCTTATTGTATCAACTCAATTTCCTATGTATGAATAACACAATTGAATATGAGGCATTAATTGTTGGGTTGCATGTTGCTTTAATCATGGATATCAAAGATATTAAGATCTTAGTGACTCAAAATTAGTAATTAAACAAATCGATGGAACATATCAAGCCAAACATGACAAATTATCCAAGTACAAACATCTTATCATGCATTTTTTAGAGAAGTTTCAGACATTTACCATTGATAACATCCCATGAAAAGATAATCGACTTGCCGATGCAATGACAAGTGTTGCCTCTCTTATTTCTCCTCATGATCCTTCAAAATATTTCATTTTCACAATTCACCCTATTATGAAACCTTTGATTGATGACAAAACCGAAGAGGTTTTCAAAACAAATAAAGCAAAATCGAGTGAATGGTATGATGCCATATTCAACTATTTGAAAAGTGGTACCTTTCCTGAGCTGACAACTAAAAACCTCAATGCTCATTTATGAAAGCTTGCATCTAAATATGTCATCCTCGTAGATGTGCTATATCAAAGGTCATTTAATGGTATCTTACTGTGATGTTTAAACAACTCTGAGATACCTCTCACACTTCACCAAGCCCATGAGGGTGCTTGTGGTGGAAATTTTGGAGGACAAACATTGGTTCAAAAACTTATCCATATAGGGTATTCTTGGTGCCACATGGAATGTGATTTCTTTAATTATGTCTGAAAATGTCAAGAACATAGAAATTTTCATCATGCTCCTACTAGTGACATTCAAACTCAACTTCTGATATCACCCTTTGCGGTTTGGGGATTGGACATTATAGGAAAAATTTCACCTCCTTCTGCCAAACATACCTTTATTATCACTGCAACTAATTATTTTACAAAATGGGTCAAGGCTATTCCTCTTCGATCTACCACAACTGAGGTAAAATGTCATTTCATTCTGGAACACATTACTGCTCACTTTGGACATCCTTCTGCATTGATTTTTGATAATGGTACACCATTTAAGAATAATGATGTGAACAAATTTTTATAGACCTTTAACATACAACACCATTTTTCAACACCTTATTACCCACAATCTAATGGTCAAGTTGAATCAACTAATAGAGTTGTTGAACAAATATTGAAGAAAACTATGAATAAGAACCATAGGGATTAGCACACACAATGAAATTATGCACTTTGGGCTTATCGTACAAGTGTTCGATCTTCCACAAGGACT
Source organism: Sequoia sempervirens (assembly GCA_007258455.2). Lineage (NCBI taxonomy): Eukaryota > Viridiplantae > Streptophyta > Pinopsida > Cupressales > Cupressaceae > Sequoia > Sequoia sempervirens. The sequence continues at coordinate 193,211 of VDFB02281291.1, forward strand.
ACACCTTATACTTTGGTCTATGGTAGTGAAGCAATCATGCCCTTAGAATTAGAAATCCCTTCACTAAGAGTGGCTCTTCAAGGAATTTTTGACAACACGCATTATAAAAAACAATGATTACATTAGCTAGAGATGCTTGATGAACAACATATTAACACTCTTGAACATCTTCAAGCTTATTACAAAAAAAAAAAAAAGCATAATCATTACAACCTTAATTTTATCCCTCGATCCTTCCAAAAGGGTGACTTAGTTCTATCTACTAATTAGTGTGACATCAATGTTGACCCAAATGAACATGAAAAATTTAATTCTAATTGGTTAGGACCTTACATAATTGACACAGCCTTTGGGGCTAGTTCCTACAAGTTAACGAAACTCGATGGAACACCCTTTAAAGAACCTATCAATTATGTGAATTTGCATCGATATTATGTCTAATCCCTTTTGAATAGTATGAATCATAAAGTAGTGTTGTTAAAATTTATGGCATCTTGTCCTATATGCTTTCACATTGCTTTGTTCTTAACAAACCACTTGCACCTATGTTTTGAACACTATAGTGATTATTTATGATTGCTTTAGATTTCATGTTATTCAAATTCATCTTGTGTGTTATGATAAGTTAATTTAATTTACTATAACATATCCAATCATCATGTTGTATCTAAAATGAAATTGAAATATTTTTTAATTAGATCACATAAATTTTGTTAAATCATGAAGACATTAATTAAAGTAATCTTGCAAAGGTTCTTTAATTAATCACATTTCCATTTAACATTCAAACACATTAAGATAGATATAAAACATTAACTGCTCATATATATATATATATATATATATATATATATATATACATACATACATATATACATACATATATATATATACATACATACATATACATACATACATACATACATATATATGTATGTATGTATCCAAAGTTTTATGTACATATAATCATAATATACAACATCGCCAAGGTTTGCGAGAACTAGACCCCTTGGGATTTGGTGCTCATGGTCCAGGAACTAGACAGTTGTGTGTGATTGTGATCATGATCCACCAAATTTGAGTGCAAAATCCAAACCCTGTACTCGCCCAAGAGCCATATCCCTCTCTGCCCATAGCTGTGCTATCTTTGCAAGTAGTCTATCCATCTTTGTTGGAATCTAGGATGACTATCCTGTAGTCTCAAATTGATGGAGTTGTCTCCTCACACTCTCATAAGATGCTCGTAGCCTAGCAAATAGTCTTAGTGACTTTGGCTCCTCCTCCACAATCGATGGGGGCACATAATCAAGGTCCATCTCCTACTCATCAATGGATGCAGGTACTATCTCTACATCAACCTGATGATAGAACTCTTGTCAATCTCTCATTGCTCCTACAAGGTAGAAACATCACATAATTAGTAAACATCATCATGATATATATAAAGAGAATAAGCACTAAAATACATGCATAAAATCAAACATCATCACATATATTGTTGGTTGGCTGAGAAATCTCAATGTCATCTTGTACAAGGGGAATGGAGGCTATGCTAGCCTCCCCTCGGTTGTGAGTACTGGTGCCTACTACAGTTGTTGTTCATGACCTCATCATATGGATGGGAGAGGAATCTCCCCACTCATGTCCATCCTCATCTCTTGCATCATCACTCTCACTCTATGGTGGCTCCTCATCCTTGTACTGCTCATCCTCCTCGTACTCCTCCTCATCCTCCTCCTCTCCCTCCTAGCCATCATAATCTAGATCTACATCCTCATCATACTCATCATCAATCACATCAGTGAATATATTAGTAGCCCTATAGTGTGTCTCCTTGACTCTATCCTCTGGTTCATCTCCCTCATCTGGTAGTGGCTCTACATCTCCCACTGGCTCATCCATTGAGAATACTGGTGTTGGCTAAGTCACTATCCACCACTCCTCATGCTCTCCTATGGAACTGATGTCATCTGTGTCAGAGACTAGTGACTATTCATGATCAAAGTCATTGGATTCACTCTCAACTACATGCTTGAGAGTGATTCACACTATATCACCTGATCTCCAAGTACTTTGCGCTAACCTCTTGAAAGAGGGTTGTGCCTAGGGTGGTGTCTGCACCTATCCAAATTGTCACATGGCCTAATCATAGTAGAATGGTTGTACTACATGGTCATGATGGCCAACCAAAAATCTATCCATCTACATCCTCCTCAATTGTTTGGTATAATCTAGCCACTACAGTGTTAGCTAATAAGATCTCCAAAGGACCTCATCCTCATCCAGTCAGTCAAATCATACCCTCCAAATGTGAAAATCTCCATACTACCATAGTCACCGTAGAGGATAGCCAAAAGCCTAAGGATACTCTAATGTTTTCACACATGAATAGCCAGTTGTTTGGTGCATGTAATATGCTCAAGGCACCACCCCTATAAAAGTGTGTAGTGCACCATACTATCCACCACTCAAAATACAAATCACCCAACATCATAATATAGATGTACCAAGATACACTGACCCTAGGCATATATTTTTTGGTACTGCACCATCCTTGAATCAAGTGGACTAGTCCTCCCTCAAGATTCCCACCCTACCCATCAATGATGAGAACTAGTGCTATAGTATGCATAATAATCTATTGAACCACTGGTGCCCATGAATATAATAGCATAGACAAATCAGTCCATCCTCCAACCTGTGAATCATGCACTGGACCATCTAAACAATACTATAAATCAGTCCTTTGCTCATGGAAGGTGCAGTCTCTACAGAAATGTACTTTCTCTCCCTAAATCAACATGCAAAGAATCTGATGTACATCCTCCAAGGTGATCATCATCTCCCCTGTCAGTGGATGAAAAGTGCATGTATCTGCATTCCAACACTCACAGAGATCCATTAGTATGGAATTGTGGTATCTCATAAGAGGCATAAAATATTCCCAATAGATTCCCATAGCCTAAAGATGTTTTGTCTCCTTTGCTAATAGTGCTAGAGCCAAATCTCTCAAAAAGCTCAACTATCTCCCTCTTAATCGTTGTCGTGATCAGGTGGGTACCTATCAAATTTACACAAATATGGTCTAAAACTCATCTAGTGTCTTTAATTTTTACATTATCCCTCATGCAAGTGTGCTAAAGTCCATATAGTGTGCTTTCCTAAAGGCCCTAGACACTTTAGAACCCTTTTGGGATAGTTTGCGAAAAAAGGGGACACTTTGCAAACTTTTTTTCCAAGATCCTAAATTAACCTAGATATGCATAAAACATCATTAAATCATTGCAAAATCACAAAGAAAAAGTAGCAGAATTGACTCACCTCATGTCGATGCTCACTACATGTCACTTGGTCTTAGAGAATGTCCAATTGTGTAGGTGTATAACCTTGTCTACTCAACATTTTCCATCTCACTCGTCACTCTCAAGCTACAAGAAGGTAAAATGAAATAGTAAGTAACCAATTACTTTGCTTTACCTCTTTTAACCTATTTTCATTTCTTTTTACTATGCATTAAATTAGGGTTTCTTCTATCTTACAAATTAATATAGTACTTTTTCTTCAACACAACAAAACAAGAGCTAGGGAACTTCATTTTTGACGTCGTTTGATGCATTGGAATAGTGATCCCACACCTGACATCATCAAATGCTTATCATTATATGATGTGGTACTAGGAAATGTCCTTCAATATGATATTTATTATTCAATGTGGCTAGATTGCTACCTTGATACCACATATGTACAATAAGTAGAATCAAGGCGGGCCATACATTTACCCTCAAATTTGATTTCTAGAAGTTAGGAAAGAGGATTTTGGATAGCTAACGAATTTTTGTTGTAGGATGCGGTTCCTAATGTTGTGATTTTGCAGATAATTATATTAGGGGCTTCATTCTCCCATCTTTTGAATGAGTATCCTTTTATGAAGTAAAGCACACCATTTAGAGTCCTTTAGCTTACATATGCATGTAGAGTCATATGGGTGCTAAATTGGGGGCTAACTGTGGACATGGAAATTGTACTCCTTTGCAAAAAGTACAATCTGTGGCCTAATTAGGTCATATTTTAGACACCCTTGCATCAATCACCCCTTAAAAATTGCATTTATAGGCCTCTAATGCTCATGACTTTGGACTTTAAGACCTATTTCACTCACAAACCACTTAAATCCTGACAAATAACATTCAAACCACTCAAATTTTGTGAAACCCACCAAAAAAATCCTTGTTGGGAGTAAGTCACCCAAGGTGGCGACTTAGTCCCTTTTGGGGTATTTTAAACTTTTGAGTGAGAAAACCACTAACATAATTTAAAATTTTTAGGAATGTTGGCCTATGAAGTCAAAATAATGAGTAATTCGGTGTTAATTCCTATAAATACATGTTCTTAGGTCATTTTTGACATCTCCTAGTCATTTTTACAAGGAAAAATCAAAAGTCAAGAGCAAAATATCTTTCACAAGAAGTTTCACTAGTCTTTCTTCAACAAAGTTGAAGCTTAAGGGAAGCAAACTAGGGTTTTTTTAGGTCTTCAAGCTCACTTTTTGGTTCAAGATCTCACATTGCAAAGGGATGATCATAGATTCCTATGATGAATCATGGAGAAATCTAGGTTGAGGAGATGCAACTAGCCATCAACTCACACCTATTGACTTGTTTTCAAAGTGTTTCCATCTTCCATTTTCTCTCTATCTTCATATCTAAGGTTTGCATAGCATTTTCATGTCATTTTTATTCATTTGTAATGTTTTCGGGTTTCTTGGATTGAAGTCTTGCATCATTCAAGTGCCATTTTCTTATCTTATATTCTAGCACATTAGAATCGTGTTTTGTCTCATTTCAACTTTTCCTAGTCTTAGACACACTCAGGGCTAGGGTTTTATGTATATTTTATTTCTCAAAAATTTTAAATACCAACTAAGAGTTTGATCGATGCAAGCCCCCCATTAGAAATCAAATTATCTTTTGTTTTGTAGGGTTTTTCGAAGATTTAGATTCATATTTCCATTAAAAAAGTAGAGTGCAGATTGTGGGCTTGTATTTCCACTTTTGGATTTGCAGAAAATCCAAAGTGGACTAAGTCAGCCATGGTGGTGACTTATTCCCACTATATTGATTTTTCAAGGACTTTTACAGTTTCAGATACCCATTTGGCATAAACAATTTTCTAGGTAGTTTCCCTAATCTAGGACCAAGTTGCCTAGCCTGGCATAAGTGTCCCAATTAGTTGAAAAATAAAAATTTCTAGAATTTAAGAGGTCTCTACAACCCCCAATCATCTCTTCATTAGTTTCCAAGTGCATAGTTTGTATCTTTCATCTTTATTTTTTCATTTATGTATTTGTTTCATCTTTCTACATATCATAATGTGTTTTCTAGCACTTTGCATTTCTTAGGTTTTGCATCATTAAAATATTTCCTTTTAAGATCAATGCATTAGTACATCATAATTAGACATATTACAACTCATTTACATTATTCTTGAGTGTAGAAATTTGCATTTTGGACCCCATTACCTCTCTCTTTTTAGGTGAAAAACCCTAGAAAGAGCTAAAGCAGTATGGGAAATCCAAAATCATTGTCCACAATTACAACATTAAACCAAGGAATTATTAAGTTAATGATGTATTAATTATTTAAAATTAAGTGAGGAAAAAGGAGCCACTTTTCTCGTCACTACAATGTATAAACTAGCTAGTCTCTAGGTCTTAATGTTCACTCCTAGTCAAGCAACCATTTCTACACAATAAAGGGTCCCATGTGATATGTTTTGATGATTTTGAAAGGAGAAAGGATCTCCTCTATTACTATGAAAATAAAATAATCACCTACTATAAAATTTTACACCATTTCTTCGTCACATTTTTTAGATCTATACTCCATCTAACTTTACATAGGAAACACACAAACATAGAGATTTAATAATGATTTGATACCATATTGAAATGGTAATCAAATATACAATATTATACCAGGATTCTAGAAAAATTAAAATTATATAGTTTTTTGGTTTCTTCAAGATGATATTTACATTGAAATACATTGGCTTTAATAGCCTTACATTTTCATGAATAACCATCCAAATTCCCTTATAGGAATAACTCTCAAAACTAACAAATAACCATTAATTTATTTATATAAAATAATCTATATTAAAATAAATTATATGATTTTTATATGATATTCCAACAAACTATAGGTATATTTTTGACCTAAATATAATATCCTATATTGATTTCCCTCAACTCCATACTAATTGGCAAAGCCAACAAAATATACATATTTAAAAATTTCTCTAATGCACTCAATGCAAGTGTTCCAAGAGTCATAATTTTATTTTAGTGCCTCTTGGGACCAAAATTACGGTGTGAACATGTTTAATTGGGAAAATAAATGCTATTGAATAATTCATTTCATTTTCAAATTCTCTTGATCCTTCTAGGCTATAACAATTTGACAAACTCTCTTAGGAAACCTAAGAGTAAAATAGTGTCAAAATTTGACATAGCATTTCTCAAAATCCATGGCACCTAGGATTTTTTTACACCTAGAAGTGCAATTAGGCTCTAAATATAATAAAATAATCTCAAATTCCCTCAAATTTGATCTATTTGAATATGCTAAAAATAGATGCGTTCTTACAAAATTATATTTCTTTTGCACTCAAAGCAAGGGTTCCAAGAGCCATAAATTTATTTATGTGCCTCATGGGAAAAACTAAGAGTGTAAAAATGAAAAGGGGGGTGAGATAATACTACTGGAGGTTTTCTTTAATTGTTAGTCTTGATTCTTTAAGGTTATATTAATTAAGTAAAGTCTCTGAGGAGACCTATGAGAAAAAAGTGTCAAACTTTGATGTAGCATTTCCCAAAAATTTTGGCACCTAGGAATATTTTGTTAACACCTAAATTTAGATTTAGGTTTTGATTATAATAACCTATCTCATCTTTCCTCAACTTCAAACAATTTGACTATGTTAACAATAAATGATTCTTATAGGATTTATTTTTTATGCTTAATGCAAGCATGAAAATAACCATTATTTTATTTCTTCACCTCATAGGACTACAATAAAGCCAAAAACAAATTGTTTTGGGTGAGGTAATACTATTGGAGGCCTAATTTTATTATAAAATTATCTTAATCCTTCTAATCTATAGTGATTTGATAAAGTCTCTTAAGAGACCTAAGTGTGAAAAAGTGTCAAATTTTCATGTAGTATTTCTTAGATTTTATGGCAAGTCTATGAATTTTTTATTTAGACCTACATGTGGATTTTGAATTCATTGAAAATGGCCTATATTAGTTTCTCTCAACTCTTTTTTTTTTTACCATACTAACAATGAATGTATTCTTGCATAGTGTCTCTTTTACACTTAAAGCAAGCGTACCAAGAGCCATAATTTTATTATTGCACCTTGTGGGACCTATTGAGGGCATGGAAACAATGGGGTAGGTAAGGGAATCCTATTGGAGGCCTATTTTTATCATTGAATTATCTTGATCCGTTTGGGCTACAATGATCTAATAAAGTCTCTTAAGAGACCTAAGAGAAAAAATGTTATACTTTGATAGATAATTTCTTAAAATTAATGGCACCTAGAAATAATAAATTCACACCTAAAGGTGGATTTCAATTTTTTTACAATAACCTATCTTTTTTTTCCAATTTATAGGTTTTACCTTGCCAACAATGAATACATTATTACAAAATTCCTTAATGGTATTTAATGTAGGTATGCTAAGAGCCATAAAAATATTTCAACAATTCATGGCATCAAACAAATAGTGTGAGTATGATAGGGTGGACCTATAGAATAATTCTAGTGGAGGCCTTGTTTCATCACCAAAGTCTCCTAGACCTCCTATGCTATAGCTATCCAAAAAAGTCTCTTAATAGATTTAAGAGAAAAAAAATTCAAGATATGATGTAGCATTTCTCAAAATGTGTGGCATGTAGGAATATTTTTTGTCATCTATAGGTAATTTTTTTATTTGAATATAATAAATTTCCTTATTTTTCCTCAAATCTATATTATTTAACCATTTTGACAATGAATCATGCATTTTTATATAATTCTTATTTTAGCTTAACAAATGGGTGCCAAGAGCCATAATTTTGTTATGTGCCTCAAGGGACCAAAACCAAGGGTGAAAAACCATTAGGTTGGAAACTATATTTTACTAGAGGACTTATTGCATCACCAAATTATCTCAATATTTTCGTACTATAGTGATCCCACAAAGTCTCATAAGAGACCTAAGAGAAAAAAGGATCCAAACTTTGATGAAGCATTTCTCAAATTTTGAGGCACCTAAAAATGTTTTATTTCAGCCTACACATATATTTTAGGCTTGAATACAATAATCTATCTCAATTTCTCCCAACTTGATTTAATTTTTGGTACAAGTATGGGACCAAATTGAGGGTGTGAGCATATCAAGGTAGGTTGGGGTATGTTGGTGGAGGCCTTGTTCTATCACCAAAGTCTCTCGATCCTTCTAGGTTATATAGTGCTTTGATAGTCTCTTAATAGACCTAAGAGAAAAAGGGTACCAAAAGTTGATGGAATATTTCTCTGAATCCATCAGGCCAATTAATATTTTTTTCACATGCCTATATGTGCATTTTATATCTAAATACAATAACCTATTATGGTTTCCCTCAAATTTGAATTGATTGATCATGTCAATAATGAATGCATTCTTGCAAAATGCCTCAATGGTGTTCAATGCAAGCATGGAATGAGCCATATTTTTATCTACACCTTGTGGGACAAAACTAAGAACATGAAAACTTCAAGATGGGTAAATAAATGATATTGGAAGCCTTGCTTCATTCCTAAAGTATCTCAATAATTTTGGTCTAGAGCTATCTGACAAAGTCTCCCAAGAAACCTAAGAGAAAAAAGATGTCAAACTTTCATATAGAATTTCTTATATTTTGTGCACCTATGAATATTATATTTTTTCCTATAGGTCTATTTCAAGTTTGGCTATAATAACATATCTCAATTTCCCTCAAATTTAAATGGTTAATTGCTACTCTCTTTTATTCTATTGCATTTTCGATATCCTATCATTAAAATCTAATTCTTATTGATATGTTTCAAATGTACACTATCTAATTATAATTATTATATATTTTAAATTCTTGTATTATATTAATATTATAAATTGGTTATATGCTAAGATATAAAGTATTTCATTAGAAAGCAAGACTTATTTGAATGGATTAGAGATTATTCGATTAATAATGACTATAAACTTAATATGAAAGGATAGAATTACTTCTCCTTCTTCTATTTTAATCATTTAATATTAAACTAGTATTTTACTTTTCACAAATTTCATCAATTTCATTAATTTAATCTTAAACTAACCACATGGTTTAAACTACATAGACTTGACTTAAGGACTTGAGTTTACTAAAGTCACATATATATAATGTCTATTGACTTTTGAAATGAAGAAAAATGGATTGTGAACTATTATAAGGTATTTTATTAGAAAATAAGACTTGCTTGAATGAATTTTAGAATAGGAAGATTATTCAATCGACAGTGAATATAAACTTAATATAAAGAATAGAAGTACTCATTTCCACAACTTTATTTCCGATTCTTCTTGCTCTTATGGATGATGGAAAAGAAATAGTCATGATTATTTTGTTTTAACAATTTAAATATTAAATTAATATTTTATTTTGACAAATTAAATCAATTAAAATAGTTTAATTTTAAACTAATCACATTATTTAAACTATATAAACTTGACTTAAACTAATCACATGATTTAAACTACATAAACTTGACTTAAACTAATCACATGGTTTAAACTATATAAACTTAACTTAAACTAATCCCATGATTTAAACTACATAGACTTGACTTAAGCTGACTTTATAAAGTCATATATATAATATCTATTGACTTTTGAAATGAAGAAAAATGGATTGTAAACTATTATAATATGATAAGATAGTCAATTAAAATAACTGCAGAGGTTGGTCGTATTCAAATGATGGATTAGATTGAAATATTGATGAAAGTTGCTTGTAGTTTCGGCAGCCACCTCCAATTCAACTCAAAAGATTTTATTAAGATTGGATTGATGAAAGTTTCTTGCATTTTTATCAACCACTTCCAATTCAACTCAAAACAAATTATTTTATAATCTTACGTGGACTTTTTCTGTATGAATAATTGCCCACAACCTTTAAGTCATACATGTGTGAAGACTTCAAATTTTGAATCTGAAACAGATGGGCTTGACTGCAGAAAGCTTTCTGAGATTGGTGGGTATAATATAATAATATAGTATTGAGAGCCACTGCAAACGTCAATGAAATCAATGCCCTCACTTATGAATTGCAGACTTGTAGAGAAGTAATCACAAAAATCTGGTCATTCAATCCTTCATGTGTGATTATAAATACCCATCTTTGTGAAAGTAATTTTACAACACTACTTTTGGGTGTGCAATATTTTGTTTTTCTGAGAAACAAAACTGTTTGAATGGACAGACGACTGACAGCCATAATCTTTATAGTATTGGGGATGACAATAGTTTTATCTGACTGTCGTCTGCTTTGTAAGTTACTGATTTTCTGATGCCTTGAAATTGTTGTTTTTGGTATTAGGAGTCACAGGTATTATTTATAATCATTTGTATGGTTGTATTCCACTACAGATGATGGAGAGATGGACGCAATACAGAAATACCAATTTTCACAGGTATAACACGTTAGTATTATGTTAAAGAGACTATCTGAGAGTTAGTTATTATTGTAAATTTAAATATATTGAAGGGGAGGAGGTATTTTTGTGACATGGTGTGTTGATGATGAAATAGGGGGATAAGAGCAAGGTAGGAATAAAAGGAGAACTTTGCACTCAAAATGAAGTAGGCTTTGGACGTGTACTGGAGGGAGATGATGGCACGTCTCATTTTGGACATCATTAAAAAAAATATGGTAGAAGTAAATAATTTGAGGGGTTATCGAATGGTCAATAGACACAAATATGTATAAGTATGGTAGTCAATCTTCTGTCTAGATTGGCTCCAGAATAATATGTTATATATTGTTGCTTCTTCATATCTTTGTACTTGCTTGGTGAGAACAATATAGATGCTTTAACATTTGGTGTAGCTGATTAATCTTTTCTACTATTGTTTCTATGCATGTGTGTTATGTTTCTATGCGGAGGGCTTTAGAGTTTAATCCTATGTTGGCATGTTCTTGTGTGAAGAAAATATATGCTTAAGTTTTCCTTGGTTTCAATTTTAGATGTATTGCAAAAGAATTGTTTTGATGACTCTAAAGTGAGGAAATTTATTTTTGCACAAATGTAAGGTGATAATCCACTAATGTATTTGAGTACTTTGTGTTGCTCAAAGGTATTTTAATGCAAGTGTTAAAAATAGTCATGGAACTCATTGGTCTAGTATTCAACGAGTTATTTCTTATGTTCATGTAAGTACTAAAACTTGATGTATCTTCCTCATAGTGTTTTAGGGGGTCGTATTCCTTTGAGAAAATGCTAACAAAAGGAACACCATGTCTATAATATCCATTAGAATCTCTTTCATATATTTTTTCCAACCACTAATCTACTAATAGTCTCATTTGTCTTCTTTAAGTTTTGACATCCTAAAAGATTAGAAATGATAAATATTTACCATTAAATAAAAAATTCATCAATATATGATGTTTTCCCATTTCTCAAAAAATAAAAGTTATCAAATGACAATGTTGGTCATTAGATCAGAATTTGGTCACCAACATGTATTGGTCCATAGACCCAATAAAGTTATACACATAAAATCACATACCCTTTTTAAATTCTAAAAAAAAAAAATCTATTCAATTTCCTCATGATGAATGGTTTATGCTCCTTAAATTCTTACATAAATCTATGTCAAAATTAGCATTTAATATTTCTATAGCTGATTTTAACTTTCTTCTTCCCATTTCAACTAAACCTTTTTTTTCAAAATACAATCTAGTGAGATTTGATCATGCAATTCATAAATCTATTAGGGTTTATGTTGAAAATTTATTAGAGATTAACATTTAAAAGTGAAATACAAGTACACATCAAAATACTTCATAGAAAAGAGGGATGTCCGTAGAGGTGAAAGAAATCCACTAATAAAGGGAGATTCTATATCTCTATAAATGCCTTGAGGCATAGTGGGAGGACATTTTTTCTTAAAATTCTCATCCTTATCTCAAATAAAGAAAATTAATATCATCCCCACAAAAACATTTTTAGCCATGTATATATAAATTTAGAAATTATAAAAAAAATATTGTTGGTCTCAACAAGATCAAACCATTAGCATTAATGTGTAGTAGGGTTAATTTTGTTTTTTTTATCCTCAACACTTCCTCAAGGGGGCTTCAAAGCTTGTAGAAATAAGACTGTTTATGAGGGGACATGTCATAAATTTTTAACCTAGTATAATGCACATATAATCATTTTCTCAAAATCTAGATAAGGATCCCTTGGCATGACTCTAAGTAGATATTTCCCCTATTCAAAACCCTTTATTTACCACTATTTTATGTAGATTTGAGCATTAAATATAAATTTAAATTTGTAGGATTTTACTTAGTTGTTGAAGTTCAATAAGTAAAAAAAAAATTAATCAATATGTAGATTAATCAATCTAATAACACAATCACACACTAAATTTAAATAGAGGTTTTGGATTTCAAAATAAGTATGAAATGTATTGAAACTAGCATAGATATCTTAAATACACATGTCTAAAATATGCTCATTCTCTTCTAAACTTGTGCCCTTCCAAAAACCCAATTTTTTTTATTAATAATATGAAATTCAACAACAAAGTACACAACCTATAACAACTTACTTGCATAATAGAAAAAATTAAAGTGGAATCACATCCTCAAGGCAATCATCTACTCAATAATGCTTCATAATAGGGTAGTAATTATTCCTTGAAAAATACATTGAAATAAATCATTTCAACACTTTCATAATCCAAATCAAGGACTACTTGATATAACTAATGCAGAGTCCTTTGTTTAATTATCTTATCATATTCCTTTCAATCTTCCTATTATATAGCCTAAAACCTTCCTCTTAATATGTCCATTATATAATCATACAAGGCACAATTTCATAGATATTTGTAATCATATCCAAGAATAAGAAATATTAAACTGAAAGCTAATGAAGCAGTATTAATGGAATCTATCTTAAAAATAAACATTTGTAGAAACATTCTGCAAAAAATTTAAATATGAATTAAAAACTTTTATGGACCATTTTGACTTAAAGGTCAATAAATGTCATTTTTATATTATTTTGTTGATAGAACTTCAAGAAAAAATACAATCTAATACTATTATGTCAACACACTTCCTTAAAATATACACAAACAAAATGAAGAATTTAATAAATAATTCTTCATAAATAACTATGAAATTGAATGTTAATAAAATTATAAAACCAAACAATTATCTTTAAAATTAATTTTCAAATATCTTAATTGTGTTTCAAAGGGAAGAAAATAATAATAAAATGAATAAAAGTATAAAAAAAATAAAAAATATATAATTGAATCAAATTAAATTTAAACTAATTTTAAATACAAATAAAATTTACTTAGAAATTATTCAAACTAACCAACCAACTAACTATATATATATTACAATACATCAAAAATGGAAAAGATTTAGTCATACATCTCAATCTTCTCCTCTTTGACATTTTTGTTAAAGTGTGAAAATAAATAATAAAGTAAAGTCTAATTAAGAAAAAGTATTACAAATGATGCAATCAATTAATATATTGCAAGCAAACATTCAAACAAGGTATTGTAAGTAGATGAAACATAAAAAAAATAAGTGGAATATGTTTTTGAGTACCATTTAATTTCACAATGTAATTACAAATAGTAATATTGACAAAATCATTTTGATTATTTTTATTTTTTATTTTTAATTTAGTTGAATCTTAAAATCCTCGATCTTCACCTTTCTAAGAGAATTTAATCGATAGAATATTTCAACACATAATCATAGGTGCAATTGAATGGAATAGGTGAGATTCATGTAACATGGATCTCATAAAACTCTTTGTAATCTACTTTCTCAAGTGTAAGATAGTTCTCCATGTATCTTGAACGTCATATGCTAATGGATTTTCATGCCATAATTGTGTAGTTTGAACAAGACAAATATTTCATCTCAATTTAAAAATATTGTTTTTTGGAAAAAAATCTTGTAACTAATTTATTATATTGAAGATAGTAGGATTAGTTGTCAACCTAGTTTTTTAGGTAAGTTTCTCAACCTTGTAATCTAATGTTAAAACTAAATTTCTAGTCTAATAAGGTTGTTTTGGTTCCAAAAAATATTCAAATAGGCTTTAACTAGATAGAATTACTTACAATTGTGTGGAACTCTTCAAAATCTACAATTATTTAAAATGTGCTCGATCAAGTTACTTAATCAAAAGTTGTGGTCTCCACAAGTTAGGATCCCACTTTTGGACTCTAAGGTCATATATGATCTACATCAGAGAGAAGTGTGTCACAAAAAAATGTATTGCTTGACATTTTCACACTTGATATGGGAATAATTAACGACAAATTGGACTTAATGAGGCCTTGATTTAGTGTTGTGAGGTCTTTTACACATCTACATTAGGTCTTGCACCTTTGCAAACTAAATAAAATGCATCTAACGATGTCTTGTAAAGGTGTTGTAAAGTGTTGTAAAATACTTTCACACTTTTCTAGACTAATGGACCTATTTCCCCCTTAATTCAACATTGTAAAATATATTTAATTGCATTCTCACATTAATCTAGAAGGCTTGTGAATTAAAATTAATGTTAATCTAGTGTTGTAATGTGTCTTACACATTTAGATTGGATGTTGTGCCTTTCTAGGCTATGTGGACCTCATTTTAATGATGTAAAGTGTATTTAATCATAGTTTCACATTGAACTTTGTGTCCTTGACCCTAATTACCCTTTACATCATCATTAATAGGCCCCTATGGCCCCATATTGTGCATCATGAGGCTTATTTTGATCAAAGACGTGATAAAATCAACATAAAAACTAAAATACTTCATTCCCTCACAATCCAGTTGGCAAAAGAGCCCCTGTGGGACCAAGTTTCCCAGCTTGGCGACTTAGTCCCATTTGGGCTATTTTTGAGGTTTGGTGGGAAAATTTGGATTTTAAGTTTATTTTTCCTTCATGTTGGCCTTGGGGATCAAATTAACAAGAAATTTAGAAGGATTTCCTATATAAACAAGCCTTTAAACCCTAATTCATAACTTGTTAATTATTCATTCATCATTCATCATGCATTCAAGTCATGCAAGCTAGGGTTAGGTCATTTAGAGAACATTCAAGATCATTTTTCAAACATTTAAGAGCAAGATTCTTCATCCATTTTTGTAGCAATCTAAGATCCATCATCATGGAAATTTTATAATTGCATTGTTTCATGTTTCATCCTTCATTACTTTATTTCATCATTTTGGTTTAATTACCTAAACGGGGTTTGACCAAGGCAAATCCCCAATCCCTAACAATCAACATTTTCTCTCTCTTGTTTTGTGTGATTATAGATTTAGGTGCTTGGATGGCTTGGACATGATTGAAGAATAGGTTTCAAACTTTTTAAAGTCATCTCCCTATTGGAAAGGTCAAAATATTCACAAAAAGTCACTTTCAAGCCCGAATTTGGTAGTTTTAGAACTAAACACCTAGAGGAACAGAAAGAGCAGGCCGAGAGCTTCCGACTCCACTTTCAGATTTTCAAAAAATCCAAAGTGGACTAAGTCACCATTAGTGGTGACTTAGTCCCACTGCATATGATTTTTAGAATTTTCTACAGATTTGGATACCCATTTGGCTGAAACGGGCTCTGGTGTAGTTTTCCAAATTTGGGACTAAGTCGCCCAGAATGGCGTAAGTGTCCTAGTAGGTCAAAATTTAAGAATTAGCAGTATTTTAAGTCTTCATTCTAGTATGCAACACATTTCTAGATGCACCTCTTCAATTCTACAGTTGTCTATTTTGTTTCATGGTCATTTCTAGGTCTTTCAATGTATGTTTGCATATCATAATGTGTTTTCAAACATATTGCATTTCCCTAGTTTAGCATTAATAATCCATTTCTTTCATCAGTTCTTTTCATTTAGGGAATTCTATTTAGACATATTTCATCCATGTTTCATTAGTTTTGAGTGGGGACATTGCAATTTTTGGCATACCTCTCTCCTTTTAGGTGAAAACCCTAGAAGTGTTAGAGAGTCCTGTGGTGCCAAAATATTTGTCCACATTGTGGTGAACCCAACCTTAGAACATCACATTTTTTTCTTTTGGATTACATCATCATCCTATAATTAGCTTGCATTAACATTGCATTGCATATTTCATTTTGCATTCTAGGGTTTTAAAAAATTTCAATAGTGAAAGTGCATATAATTTGCATTTTTGCATCTCAAATCATTAAAAAAATCTGAAAATTACATTTTCCTTTAGTATTCAGGTCATCCAACATAAAAAGCATCAAAACCAATTGGAAAGTTTTGAAAATTTTGAAATAATCCCTAACTAGGACTAATTTGCCATTTTGGGCGACTTAGTCCCAGTCCAAATTTTTAACTATTTGTTACAGTGCCAAAAACCTCATTTTTGTGCTTCATAAGCCTCCTAGTACCATATACTATAAGTCTGGAAAGTTTTGAGAACATTTGTTTTATGCATTTAGCTCAAAAACATCAATTTAGGGTAGTCATTTTTGAAATCATTTCAATTACAAGCATCATTAGATCTGAAAATGTTCACCTTTCTGAAATTTTGCATAACATGGATAAAAAAAAATTCAATTTTGCATACACAATGTTTCTATTCATAAAACTTTGCATAAGTAAATGATAAAACTGGTTTTCATTCTTGGATATACATTGTTTGCATTCTTAAAGCTTTGCATATATTGGATAAAAAAAATTGCATCTTTGGATATACATTCTTTAGATTATTGAAACATTGCATGAAATGGTTACAAGTGCTTTTCATTTTTGTTCACACAATGTTAGTGTCTTACATATCCAGACATGCTAAGAAACATTTCTTATCCCCTCGGGCTATGAGAGTGTTTTGGTGAAAGATAATACAACCTTAGACATTCCTAACAATCATATTTTTTCTTCTCCTAATATCTCTCTTATGGGTGACAAAGATATTTTGGTAGAAGAACTAATTTCAATGAGCATTTTGAGAATCCTAGTTGTTTCTCTGATTTTACCTCTCTTAGTGAACATGACATTGATGAACAAGATAACACAACCATAGGTAATCATGGCAATAACATTTGTTCTTCTCCTAGTATATCTCCTAGTTATGATGAAGATACTTTGATATTAGAAAACACAATTGATGAAGGTCATGAGTATCTTAGTCGTCCCCCTTCTCCTAGAGAAATCCTTATTAAGCAAGACAATTCAACTATTGATCATTCCTCTACTTGCAATGAAGTCATTTTAGAAGAATCAACCTTTAATCATCAAGAACATGTGGTTTGTAGTTCTCCTAAAAACTCTCCTCCTAAGGAGGATATCATGATGAACAACAAGGATAACATTTCCAATAATGATATTATGCCCTTAGAAGAAGATGAAGAGCCCATTTTAGACTCTTAATCACCAAGGGATGTTAATATTATTCAACCTTAACTCATCCTTTATCCCCCTTCACACAAACCTCAAACTCAAAACCAACCCAAATTAATCCTCTACCCACCTCAAAACAATGTTTCGCAGTAACTGGGTCATAATATTGTTGCTCATACATATCCCACTAGAAACAATCTGCACCACCACAACCAACCCCAACACCATTACCTTTGGCTAATCCCATTTTTCATCGAGATCCTTGATTAAATTCACACATTAGGGAGTATGATATTTTTGAACTTAAGAATACTCCTACCAAGATATCCCTATGGGATTTAATTTAGAATTCACCTAACTATCACACTATGATTCAAACGACCTTACAACAAGTTCCTATCCCTTCTAATGCACAACTGAATGACATATCAAACCTAATTCAAGGATTGACTGCTGACATTTTTTTCCACCAAAGTGAACTCCCCCCTTTGGAAGTGCAAAAACAAAATGAAGCTTTCATAATACTATCCTAATACAAATGCATCGAGATAAAACTAACCCTTGTT
This sequence comes from Sequoia sempervirens, assembly GCA_007258455.2. Lineage (NCBI taxonomy): Eukaryota > Viridiplantae > Streptophyta > Pinopsida > Cupressales > Cupressaceae > Sequoia > Sequoia sempervirens. The sequence continues at coordinate 211,450 of VDFB02281291.1, forward strand.
GACAATGGCTCATCACTTAAAGTGTGTAGTGTCAAACTTTTGGATCGGCTTTGTGTGGATAAATCACAAATTCAACTTGATTCTTTATATCTTAAGGGATTTGAAAATGTCAAAAAAAAAACCACTCAGTGTGATTACTTTACACATTACAATTAGAAATGCCACATTGGAAACACAAATTCACGTAACTATGCCTCATGAACTTTCATATAATCTTCTCTTAGGAAGACCGTGGATTCATGCAATGAATGGGGTTCCTTCCACTCTTCATTGTAAAATGAAATAAATCTACAACAATAAAGTGTACACACTTGAAGCTGATCCTGAGCCTTATAGTGTCTTACAACTTGAGAAAAACATAGAGAAACCCTTGAACATATTAACACCAACCATACAAGTGGAATCCATGCAACAAAAATACAAAGCACAACACATTAAGGAAGTCACGAAGCTATTAGACGATGATTGGGGTTCGTTAGATTTCACACCAACATTCATGGGAAAATACAAGATCACAACAAAAGACTCTGCAAAGGGAAAGGAACAAGTAGTAATGTCAACAAAAAACTTAGAAGACCCTTCAAAAGCATCCACCTCAACCACTTTAGACATAGAAGCAAATTACACAAAAAACTTTGATGAACTTAACCACAAACAACCACCCGACTCAAAAGCAATGAAAAATATTTATGGAAAAGGTTATGAGCTTATGAAACAAATTGACTATATTGGAAAAGGATGTGGTGCTAGAGAACAAGGTATTTGTGTCCCCATCAAGCCTGACATGCAAGAAACAACTCATGGGCTTGTTTATTGTCCTTTGATAGAAATCACCAAGCCCTCACTCAACATCAACACTATCACACAACATTCTTCTAAGCCAACTTTAACTATAAAGAATCTTGAGCTGATAGACACTAGTGGTCTTGAAAGTTATCTTTTCCAAGAAAAGCAACAAACAAAGACATCCTTGCTTAGTGTGAATGTTATCTCACAAAACACTAATGATTTGAGTTCGTTAGATTTTACACCCTCCTATAAAGGAGAGAACAAAATCTTGCAATCTAAAGAGTCTTGCATAGGTATGACAACAAATACTATGCAAGAGGTATCTTTATGACAAACTACAAGAACACCTTCTACCATTTATCAAGAGGGTATCTTGTCGAGACTCCTCAAAGATCACTTGATAACCCTTCCTCCAAGAACCTAAAATAAATTCTATTACAAGACTTCATTTTGCACCTATCATAGAATTCACGGTCATTCTACTTATGAATGCAAGGCCTTGAGTAGTAAAATCCAAAATTTTAAGGAGTTTGGTGCTCTTCCTTATGTAGGGGTACCTAATTCCTCTAATTGATACTAATTTTCACTCTAGCATGCATTTCATCAATCATTTCAGCTCACCCTTGTCCTGCACTAAGTGGGGGAAAAGGGTTTGATAGCATTGTCCTCATATGTCACTTGTTGTTGCCTCTTTTGGCTAGTTGTTAACCTTTCATGTACATTTAAGAGAAATCTTAGGATCTGTGGATGATATGTCTTAAGTTGGTTCACACATGACATACTACCTTTTTCATGACATAACTTCTAGGAAACATATGACTTGGCATAGGGCTTTCCGAGTAAGCTCTCATGTCTTCTTCTTCTACTTTAAAACAATTTCTCACAGTTTTGGTGTAGCAACCTCTTTAAAGTGGGGGCATACATAGATGACATCTTTTGGAAAAAATTTCATGGCATGATTTTTATTCTTGACATGGGATGATACGAACTAGGCATCCCATGGGAAATGATCTGAAAACTTGACTTGTCATCTCTTGGAGACATTAGGCACAATGCTTCCTAAGAAGACCTTACATGAAAAAAGAAAAATCCCCTTTAACAAAATATTTACATGACATTCAAAAGCATTTACAAAAAAAAATTCTTTTTTGGCACCTTATTAAAGTTATCAGGAGGTATAACTTTGATATGGTTCAGTGGGAAGCCCATTCTAAGGCATGACTTTCCCCATAGCCACCTGCGTGTGTGTGAGTGCATACCAAGCATGAGTGTATGTTTCTCACCTCTTTGGACTTCTCACCTGGCGGACAGCCAAGAGTTCCTTTGCCTTAGAGTGAGTATGCATTTTTGGAAAAATAGCCTAGATCTAATCCACAACATGTTGGACAAACAATCAAAGGTTGATCCACCTTTTTATTTTCACTTTTCTCTTCCGTCTAGTTCTTGCCAATGTATGATCATGTATCTTGTCTTGCTCCAAATCATTCACCTTGTGTGTGTCCTTTTGTACTCATGTCGATATGACTTAGGATCTTGGATCCTGGGGGCTTGACTAATGCCTTGATCTTTGTCATTCTTTGTCACCCACATTGCTATGATTGGACTACTTTAGTGTGAGTTTGAAGTAAGTTCATCCTCTCACTAAAGTGGGGGCTAAATGTGTCACAAAAAAATGTATTCCTTGAAATTTTCACACTTGATATGGGAGTAATTAATGACAAATTGGAGTTAATGAGGACTTTATTTAATGTTTTGAGGTGTTTTACACACCTACATTAGGTCTTGGGCCCTTGTAAACTGAATAAAATGCCTCTAATGATTTATTATAAAGGTATTGTAAAGTGTTGTAGAAGACTTTCACACTTTTCTAGACTAATGGACCTATTTTCCCCTTAATTCAACATTATAAAATGTATTTAATTGCATTCTCAAATTAATCTAGAAGGCTTGTTAATTAAACTTAATGTTAATCTAGTGTTGTAATGTGTCTTACACATTCACATTGGATGTTGTGCCTTTCCAGGCTATGTGGACCTCATTTTAATGATGTAAAGTGTATTTAATCACACTTTCATAGGGAACTTTGTGTCCCTAGCCCTAATTACCCTTTACATCATCATTAATAGGCCCCTATGGCCCCATATTGTGCATCTTGAGGCTTATTTTGATGAAAGACCCGATAAAATCAACATAAAAACTAAAATACTTCATTCCCCAACAATCCAGCTAGAAAAAGAGCCCCTGTGGAACCAAGTCACCCATCTAGGGGAATTAGTCCCATCTAGGTGGGACTAAGTCACCCAGCTTGGCGACTTAGTCCAATTTGGGCTATTTTCAAGGTTCCGGCAAGAAAAATTGGATTTTAATTTTATTTTTCCTTTATGTCAGCCTTGGGGATCAAATTAAGGGGAATTTTAGGAGGATTTCCTATATAAACAAGCTTTTAAACCCTAATTCATAACCTATTCATTATTCATTCATCATTCATCATGCATTCAAGTCAAGCAAGCTAGGGTTAGATCATTTAGAGAGAATTCAATATAATTTTTCAAACATTCAAGAGAAAGATTGTTCATCCATTCTTGCAGCAATCCAAGATCCATCATCGTGGCAAGTTTCTAATTGCATTGTTTCATGCTTCATTACTTTATTTCATTGTTTTGGTTTAATTACCTAAACAGGGTTTGACCAAGGAAAACCCCTAGTGCCTAACAATCAACATTTTCTCTCTTCCATTGTGTGATTGAAAATTTAGGTGCTTGGATGGATTGGACATGATTGAAGAATAGGTTTCAAACTTGTTGAAGTCATCTCTCGATTTTGAAAGGCCCGAATTTGGTAGTTTCAAAACCGAACACCAGGAGGAACAGAAAGAGCAGGATGAGAGCTTCTAACTCCACTTTCAGATTTTTAGAAAAGCTAAAGTGGACTAAGTAACCATCTGTGGTGACTTAGTCCCACTGCATATGTTTTTTAGAATTTTCTACAGATTTGGATACCCATTCAGCTGAAAAGGACTCCGATGCAGTTTTCCAGATCTCGGACTAAGTCACCCAAAATGGTATAAGTGTCCCAATAGATCAAAATTTTAGAATCAGGAGCACTTTCAACCTCCATTCCAATTTGTAACACATTTCCAAGTGCCCCTCTTCAGTTCTACAATTTTATGTTTTGTTTCAAGGTCATTTCTAGGTCTTTCAATGTATCTTTGCACATCATAATGTGTTTTCAAAAATCTTGCATTTCTGTAGTTTAGAATTAATAATCCATTTCTTTTATCAGTTCTTTGCATTTATGGCATTTTATTTAGACATATTTCATCCATATTTGATTAGTTTTGAGTGGGGACATTGCAATTTTTGGCATACCTCTCTCCTTTTAGGTGAAAAATCCTAGAAGTGTTAGAGAGTCTTGCAGTGCCAAAATCTTTGTCCACAAGAAGTAAGAAGTTACACATATTGATCAAGAATATTCAACAACTTATGAAATATCATAATAATTTGCATAAAATATATGTTTAATTTTTTTAAATAAGATAAAATAGAGCACACAAGTTGGGAGGATAATTATGGCATGTTATAGAAAATTATTATATTAGACATAAGGAATATTCTATATTTAGCATGATTGCTCTTCTTGGAATTTGTTCAATATAATTTGACTATGGGATTTGAGTCCCACTTGGTAGTATCTCGTGGTTTTGTGATTAATTTTGGTAATTTCATCTATTAGTTTCTCTATTTTGTTCGGAGTGTTAGGAAAAAGTGTGTTGTCCACCTTGCATAATGTTATAATGTAATTTAATATGATTTGTGGTGCACCTATGGGATCTAGGTATGCATGGATCACATGGGTTTGGCATTCTTGGCGCCAATTTATGTGTTGTATGTAATATTGGGTTAAATATTTAATGTAGGTTTGCACATTGGGAAAATATTTAATATGGGGAAAACTTAGTACCAAAAAGTACATGAGGGGGGAAATGGTTTTGTAAGCTCATGGTATTAGCCACATGGTTTATGCAATACCACTTGGTGGTTTTGTGCAAGTTTATGTCTATAAAAGAAAGCACATGTGTAGTTGTCTAAGGTTGGCCATTTTTGGGGTTGGCTTATGAAATCATCTCTTGTAGGTTGCATAAATGAGGGTTTGAATCATGGCATGGATGTGTGGTTACATTATTGGTGACATGGAGTGTGTGTAGAGAAATCGATGTTTCAAAGGTATTCGTGGAGACTCTGAAAATGTATTGTAACTTCCATTGATGAATAATACATGAGTGTTGGATGCTTTTGGAGGATTGGTTTTTCCCTCTTGAGGGTTTTCTAAGGGTATATATTGTGTCATGTTTGATGTACCTATGTTGTCTATTCTTTTGCATCTGGATTATGAATACTTTTTTGCATGATTTTTCCTATTTGGGTTGTGTTGAAATTGTCATAGATGGCTGCAAATTTCCTTCTATTTGGTATCAAACTTATGGTTGTGGTTGGTATGTAAGAACCCTAGTTCTCCCACAATGAAATTTTTTTCACTTCTGATGAAAATCTTCTGGTTTGAGCCTTGAGGAATATTGTCAAATAGTTGTCTTGCAAACTTGTATCTGTTGGTAATAGTTTTCCATTTTGTGTTTTGTTTTGACTGCAAGTACTACTCTTCTAACAATTCCAAGTAATCGAGCAATGGTAATGAAGATGAAATGTAAGTGTTTTCAAACCTCCTTATGCAAAGATATGATTGAACTAATTGTAGATGTCCAGCTACATCATTTAAGTAATTTTGACAAACAATCATCATGAATCTATTAAGCACTATGATAGTGCAAGAGACCTTAAATGTTTTTACCAGCAATGTAAGACTGAGAATTGCATGCAATGAACATTTCTAGCTATAAGACAATTTTCCAAACAATTGGCATACAAACTTTGACTTCAACCTTCTTATTCAATACTGAAATACCGATATGTAATGAATTCATTACAATATTTTTCTTGTTTATTAGAAGTTATATTATGACTGAAATACATGAATTTTCACATGACATGACTACAGTTCCCTCTTACAACCAATTTGATCATTAACATTTTCTAATACTTGACATGATAGCACCCCCGAAACTCACACCTAGCAGTAACTGAGACACTTTCAAATGAATTGCAGACCTGAATATATGTATATGCAATTAATTAAAATATGAAAACACCCTACCTGTATCTCACGCTTGCCCTGTAAATGAAGGAAATAGTCTTTATAAGTCTGATGATGCTCACAACATGATATTGAACCCTTCTGCGACCTCCCAACGGCACCATAAATGCCCAGAACTTCTCACATGAGGTAAAGACAGGGCTCCAAGTGAGGTAAAGGCTAGACCCAGGTCTAAAAGTTACACACCAACCTTAAAGAGGTGAGTAGTACTATAGCAACACTATAGTGCTAGTACTATTCACATCATTGCAGCACGGGTACTATTCATGTCACTATAGCACCAACACTAATTATGATTTGGAATTGATTATCCTTTTAAACCCTTGTAGAAATTGTAAACCTTCTTCCAATGAAGCACATATTGGACCTCTGAATTAAGCCCACAGTCAAGCAATAATTTAGCTGATAGTTTCACACTCAAAATTGCATAAACCAATGAGAGTTTTCATTCCTAATGGTTGGAAATGGCAGAAGCCCTAGTTGGATTCTTCTCCAAGCACGAACTCCAAAGATACAATTTTTAATCTTCAAAACATAATGAAATAAATTCCTCTTGATGCCTTTTTATAATCTCCTCAAAGAGGTCGACCTCTTAATTGCATTTTAATTTCTTTTAAAATCCACTTTTAGGTTTTTGATAAAAACTTTATAATATCTCCAAGCTTGGGCGCCCAAATCAATAATATAAAATAAATGTACTTTAAGTGATTTTAATTGAGGGTCATGGCCTCGTCAAAAATAAAGTACACTTTTTGACTTTATAATTTAACTTTATATTATTTAATTAATGATAATTACTCTTGAAACATTTAATATTTTCCCATCCAATTGATTAAGAGGTCAACACTGCATCTGAGACCCGTCCAGGTGCCTTGTTAAAAATAGAAACCCTGACTCCTTGAAATGATGACTTACTATAAATAATATGTAGAAATAAGTCTAACGAAGGCCAAACCTGAACCCACACTCAACTCTAAAGGAGGAAACACGCCCTAATGACTACCAAGAAGGACCCTCTAACCAACTCCATTATCCTACGAGGGTCAAATGATAGGATAATCCTCTAAACTCTAATGCTTACGAAAATGAGGACATTACATGGTATAACCCTTATATGAGAAAATATTGTGCATAGTTAGAAACAATATATTACAAAAAATAATGAAGACATTGCAAGGTATGAGGGTTTTGTGTAGGCTTTATTTTTACAAATTTGAGGTTTTGGGGTTGCAAATCTATGGTTATTTTTTGCAGATTTGGGTTTATGAATTTGAGTTCAGAAAAGGGTTTTTTTCTAGGTGTTCACCATGAGGGTTTTGTAGAGACAAATTTATAGAGGAGCCATTGGGATAAACCAAACCTTGTCATTAGATCCAAGAGGCCTGAGAGATGAAGATTGACATAAAATTCAACCTATTTTTTCCACTATGAAAAAAGGAAAAATTATTTGCCCCCATTGCCCTATTGTATGGCCATACTATAGTACAATTCATTCTGCAAAGTGATTTTTTTAATAGTTAATATTTGGTGGGAGGTGGGGGGGAGTGGTCCATAGACCCCCCATACTCCCTATATCAACCTAACAAGACAAGTTGAACAATGTATGTTAGGTCCATCAGTGTTGTTTGTTGATGTTAGCTCCCCAATTCAACCTTTTCTGACCCCCAAGACTTGGGCCTCTGGTTAAGTGGGGACCAACCCCAACCCCAATGGGGCTTTAAAACAAATATAAAAATTCTATCAAATAAAACTTAACTCAATTTTTGGTTGTGTCCACCACCAAAGTGTCTCCCGAGCAGCATCGACATGCCACCACCATTGGTGGGCCACAAAAAGGGTCACCAACTAGCCACCCATGTAGCCAAATTTGGTATATTTTTTAATAGGGCATAACTTTCACCTCAAGTGTCAGATTTTTGAATTCTTATAGTAGTTAGAAAGGTATTTCTAACCACTATATTATGGTATTAGTATTCCAAATTTTTCTATTTTAACAAGGAAATGCTTACTAAAAGTCAGATGTTCTTTTAAAACTTAGAGAGGTCATAAATTATGCATACAAAGTCAAATTTTGTACTTCTTATATTCGATAGAAATTTTTTTAGATAACTACATAGTGGATGAGGTTTGGAGATATTTTGATATTATTTATTTGTTATTATTTTTATCTAATATGTTTATTGGTTCTTGTGATTATGGTACTTTTGTGAGTTGATGGAAATTAAAATTTGTGGTGATTTAGTGTTTGAGTCATTGAATGCCTGCATGTACATCTCTAATTATCCTTATTTGACATGATTACTAGTATATTATTGAATTTTTATGTTGCATTAAGAGATCTATGAGTTGTGTAGTGTTGTAGGATATCTATACTTATAGGTTACATACATGACTCAAATGTGGGTTGTCTATACCCATAGATGCTTTAGTTTTGATGAAAATTTTGATTTGTCTTGGTTTAATCACATGTTTCACTAGTTTAGTTATCATTATGAGGTGGAGAGATGGTATTACCTGATACAATCATGATGTGGGACCTATGCTTGTTGACTATGTGATGCAAACATGTGTGACAAAGTGTAGTTTTGATGCTAGTACATTTTATGGTGATCATGGTGTCATGGATGTTCTTTTTACCCTTGGGACTTTGACATGACATGATTTTTTATGGAGGTGCATTATTGGTGGTTTTGGATTCATTCTTGATTGTTTGTGGTAGTGTATCTTCTTAGTTTGAGGTTCACGGTTTTAATTTTCCTTTTGGGATCTTTTGGTTTTCATTTGATTTGTTTGATTTTGTGGGGGACTTTGGTTGGTCTTCAATTAAGATATTTTTACCATAATGCCATGGATAGCTTGTTTACACACTTCAGTGGGAAATTTTAATATTGATGGTTTGGCAGTGTTGTATCTTCTTGGTTTGGAGATTGTGGTTGTACTCTACCCTTTGGTTGTACTCTACCCTTTTTCATCTCTTATTTGATCACATTGGGTCTATGGAGGATCTTCAATTAGCATATGGTTATCATGATGTCATGAGTATATCACTATCACATTTTAGTGGGATATTTTGGTGATCATGTGAATTCATCATTTAATTGTAGATGATCTTCTACATTGGTTGTTGGTGTCATGAAGGAGTTCTTGGATCCTATTTTTTGAAGTGAGAGTTTATTGACATCTTCAGTTCCTTTGACAAGAGATGGTTATCTTCAAGTGGTTTGGAGATGTTGACATCTTGGTGCCATGGAGGACTCTTGGATTCTTTGGTTGAGGTGTTGGTTATGATTTCTCATTTGACATGTGGTCCTTGCTTATAGGATGGTTTTTTAATTATTTCATGATGTGCTCTTGATCATACATTAGAGTGTTGGCATGATACTGTATAGGAGTGGATTTTCACCCCCCTTGCAAATTCCCCTTTTACACGCTTCACCTTAGAAAATTCAAACCTAACCATGCAATTCCACATCATCCTTCTATACTTCATCCACTTGGCACTTGTTTTTAGTGTCAGTGGGGGAATTTTTTTTAGGGACTCACATGCAGTGCACAAAATTTTGTGCGATTCACTATCATCCTGATAGGATTTCTACCTTTGGAATCTATAGAAGCATTACGTTCACCATTAAGGCCGAAGTGTAATGCATATGTGCCCTTCTACTGACCTTTGAATGACTCTTTCCCTCTCAAACTCATCTTCAAATGCCTATCTTTCACATTCATCTCATCTTCTACACACTACACATTCTTGACCAATTTCTTGACAATTCTCACACTCTTGAGCTACTTGTTGCACTATTTTCTTCACTACTCCAACATCACAACATTCTTCACATCTACCACAAAAGCTACAACTTGGTGTCTTGCAAGATTCCCCTCGGTGTCACTGCGGTCATGTCAATTTTTCCATGGTTGTAGAATTGCATTCCTCTCTCATTGGCCTTGAGTACCTTTGGTCGAGGGTGGCATTTTTTTCTTACTATTACATTGTTTTTGGATTTGAGTAGCATAGTGCTTCTTGTAGTATTCATTATTCTTTCCTTTCTAGCATAGTTTCTTTATCATATTTCTATTTTTTTATCTATCTAGTTGTCTATGGAGTTGGTAACACCAAAATGAGGGTTTCACTATGGCAAGCCCCAAAACAACCCTAAAAATTTTCCCTTCTCTGTTTTGTGTAGTTGTTTATGTGGAGCTTGCAGGAGAACAAGATGTTTTGTGAGTTGAATCCTTACCTTTCTTGTCCTTATCATTCCTAATAGCATCTTTCTTAGTATTTCAGTTATTCTATTATTTCCTACATTTATCATCACTTCAAACTTCATTAGATAAGTTGTTAGTAGGTTTTCAACACTTTTTACTATCCTTTTTCACTATCTATCCTTACAGATTCCAGCACACCTATGAGACGCCAATGCGCTGGACATTGTCGTCCCTATTGTGCATTGATGTCCTCTAGCAGAGAGATATCTAAGGTACAGTTTGGGTTCCTCAAACCTACTCTCTTAGTACAAAATTAACTCTTGGATCAACAGAGTGACAGAAGCACTGAGAGTGTTCTTCATTCTCTATCCTCAACATCAAACAATTCCTTAAACAACTACACACTTGAGGTAGATTAGGGCAGCCTTCAACTCTCAACTCTCCATGACTTGGAGCCATTGATTGGTTGGTCCCCCTCCTCTACATTTTGGTGAACCTGACATGAACAATGTCTATTTGCTCCTTTGTGTTGAGACTCTTTTCTTCACACTCGGTGACCATTATAGACTTGGATTTTGTGGATTTTTATGAGCATCACAACCCAGTCTATAACCTTTGAGTACATTGTTAGGAGAAGTTTGCAACACTTAAAAATGGAAAAGATGAATGTCACTTCCAGCTTTACCACTAGTTTTACCATAGGCTTTACTATCGGTCATCTTTCAGTGGAGGTTTTGACAGATGAGATGGGTTGCAGTGATGAGACCACTCGTGTGCCCACTCCTCCAACATTCCCTCTAGCTTCGTCTATGGATGAAGATGATGCTATGAAAATTCCTACATAAAACCTCTTGGCATTAGATAGGAGGTTGCTAGACCTCGAGAATCATTTGGAGAAATAACCTAATATGATGAGGGTCGCTAGGCGTGTTAATCAGGCAAGATACATGCTAGGAAAATATTGGATGAGTGTAGAATTCTTATGTCACCTTATCAATCTAACTAAAGAATACATCCCTTCATATAAGACTAGATTGGGTACCACTTGAGGGGTGGTGCTCAATGCCTATGAGAGACAGATAGGTTTCTTGATGCCTAAAACATCCATAACCATGGCCAAAATAGGCCCTTTGATCAATGTTTCCTCTGCTCCTAAAACATCCCACACAATCAAGGTGAGTAGAATACCCCTTGGCTTTAGCTTCACCCCTCTTGGCACCCCCAGTGGAGGGGGCTCTAGTGGAATGAGTGGTGGTGGCTTTGGTATTGGTGGTGGCACTAGCGATGGTGTCAGTGGTGGTCATGGTGGTGGCCCTGGTGGAGGCCATGGTGGTGGGTTTGGTGGGGGTCATGTTGGTGGCTCTGGTAGGGGCCATGTTGGTGGCCCTAGTGGTGGTTCCGGCAGTGGTCACAATAGTGGCTCTGGAGGTGGTTCTGGAGGAGGTTCTAGTGCTGGTGGTTCTAGGGGAGGTTCCACTAGTCCTTTGTCATCTTCAGACCCTATCTTGAATGCTCTCCTATAGAATATGGGTCAAATGAAAAACCAGTTGGCGAATCTGTATCAGGCCTCTACCCAACCTATCTTTCAGCCCTTCTTCTAACATAGCCTGCTATTGGTGATAATTTTGAGCACTCCCTTCCCTCGAGGAATGTAGATTCCAAAGTTTGAGAAGTATGGTGGTAAAGGGGATTCGCAGAAACACATATCTACTTTTAATGCAATGTGCATGGATTTCTTTCACCATGATTCCCTAATGGAAAAAATTTTCCCTTTATCTCTCAAGGATACAACACTCAAGTGGTACTGCTCCTTGCCCAAAAATTCTATATTCTTATTTGACCATCTTATCAATTAGTTTCTCTAATAATTCTAGGCTAACATCAGTCCAAAGATGACCTTCTCAGATCTCATTTGATGTAAGCAAGGAGAGCAGGAGAAGATAACTGATTTCATTATGGGATACCAAGCAATCTTTTCACAAATCTCTTACCCACTGCCTGGCTCAAATGTGTAGAAGGTATTCATAGGCAACCTGTAGAGGGTTTGACAGGAGAAATTTTCCTTGATGAAATATCCTTCTTTTGTGCATCTATGTGCAGCATTGCGGGAGTATCAACAAATGGTTTTTTAGTTTGGGGGATCCTCCTCGTGCTCCTATTCTAAAGGAAGATCTATAGTGTAGAGTTCAAGGAAAGGGAAGTCTGTTTAGAATGTACTTGTTGTGACTAATGATCGAAGCCTTAGAAGCAATAGAAAGTTTACTAAACTATCAGAATCTTATTCTTCTATTCTACAAAAGTTATTAAATGATAAGATTATAACATTAGAAGATCCTCGACCTCTGATGGATCCTTACCCTAACTATTACGATGGAAATGCATCCTGCTAGTACCATCATGTCTACGGGCATGATATTGAATGTTGTATGCACTTGTGTCATGAGATATAAGATTGCATTGATGACGGTACCATCCATCTTGATGATAAGAAGAAAAACACAAGCAAGTCAGTGGCTAAGGTAAATAGTGAGCTACAGATTTATACAGACCTGTTTTTCATCTAATTTTGCAAACTTAATCATTGATCCTTCCTATGCTTCTCCCAAGGCCTCAGCGTACATAAATTTTGTCTCATTTACTCCTAGTCCTCCCCCTCAACCTATGACTAGCTTGCAAGATGTGACTTTCACCTCGCAAGACTTACCCCTAAACAATAAGGCCTCTCCTCTATATATTCCTGCTCATCTCAATGGAAACATTGTGACAGGAGTCCTAGTCGACCATGCGTGTTGTGTGAATATTATTATGGAGGAGATGTTGTGGTTGAATTATTTATAGAGGGAGGAATATGAGAAGATGAAATCTACTATACATACACACAATGTGCTCTCTCTTGCTCCATATGGCTCCATAACTCTTTCCATCCTAGTAGGACCTAGGGTTGTGGATACTAATTTTGATGTCATTCCAAAATCTAATTTGTTCAAGGTGAAGTTGGGCATTCCTTGGCTAGCTTCCATGAATGAAATTGCTTCTGTTATTCACAACTATTTGAAGTTCTCCCACAAAGGTGTCATGCATGTTGTGCATGACACTAGATATTAGCCATTGGTATCCTATGGGGTTATTCTTTGGACCATTTTTGGCCCACCCTGGTTGGTCTTCCTCCTCTCAAAATGGACCTACTTTATCAAAATTGCGTTAAGTATAAGATCGGGGGTAAGGATTAGCAAAAAATGACTCACCCTATGGTGCAACAAAAAATTGCCTCTTCTTCTCAGAAGCGGAAATGGAAACCTACTCGTGCACAAGACCCTTCTTCTTCCTCTTTCATTTCTACAGTGCCATCGACTTCCACTCCTAAGCACTTGCTAGGGAGTTTCATGGTACCCACTTGGAAAAAACCCAAGCATCCAACATTTGAACTTCTTGTGTTACCCACGGTGCCTCGACCCATTTTGTATGGTAAGGGGAAGGGTCCCCATGGAGCATCTTCGATGTCACAGCCTTTGCGGCCTCCTACTACTCCTACCTACAAGGTAGTGAATGGGAAGAGGCCCACTATTGAGGTGCTCAAGTCTCCTCCTCCCACTATTGTTGTATCATCTTCTCCATCTCTTCCTCTTGTTCCCGTCCAAGAGTCCCTCCCTTCATCGGAAATAGTAGTGATGGATACTCCAATGGTTGAACAAGAGTCTTCCATCCCTTCTCAAGATATAGCCTGTAGCTCCTAGAGCCATAGAAACCACCTTGTGCATGAGCACAAGTGTCGAAGGAAGGCTCTAGATGTTAAGCAGGGTGCCTTGTAGAAGAAGGAAGAGGAGCCAACAAATTCTACTTTAGGATCTTTTTTTGTTTCTTCCTCTTCCGCTCTTCCTAATTTAGTTCCATTAGCCTCTATCTTGCTTCCAACTCTCCCTACGAGCATGAACGACCCTCACTCAAAGACGGTGAAAGTATTCATTGGTCCTTCAATTGAGCCTCCCCTTCTAATGTCCCTTTTGGACATCCCACCCTTTTCTAAACCTATGGACATGTTGAATACCTTGGTGGTGTCTGCTATGGTTTTATCCTCTTCCTCTGCACCCTCTGCCTCATTTGTGTGGATTTCACATCCTTTGATGAAGTGAAAGATGTAGGATGACCCCACTTGCAATAGGGGTCAAAAGAAGGGTTTTCCTTCTTCGAAGGGTGGTTTTGTGTTGGCTTGCATCGTCCTAGTGATGGAAGAAGCCCCAACATCCCCAGATTTCATCACTACTCTCGAATCATTTGGTGAGCCTAGTAGAGGATCTCGGGTGCTGCCTCCATCACTCACTAAGTTGACACATGGAATTCCTATGAAGTGCATGTTCAACTCCATGGATGAGGTCCTAGCCCTATGGTGATCTTTGTGAAATCACTAAGATTCACCTCATAGGAATTGAGTGGAGAAGACCTCGAGGGGCCTTCTTCCTTAGCTCTTGTTGGAAGAGGGTCGGAGGGTACCCCCTTGACATTCTACCCTTGTAGGCTTGTCTGCCCTCCCCTTAAAATGATCTAGATTGGGAGAATGATGACCTCTTGGTTGATGAAGACAAGGCAAGTGCCTCTTCTTTATTTGTAGATTAGTGTGTGTGTGTGTGTGTGTTTGTGTTCCCCTGTGCTTGTTTTATATGTTCTTGGATGACCCTTGTCACCCTCTTTGGTGCTTGGATACAGGAGTTTTTTTGTGTCATAAAAGTTCCTCTATTTGTCACATCATTCTTCTCTTTTTCGTGTGTTGATTTTTGAAAATTAGGGATGATGCAAAGTGTTGGGGGCATTTAGGCCACCCTTCCATGTTGACCCAATTTTTTATTTTTATTTTATTTTCATGTGCCTTCTTCAGATGGTTTGATATAGTAGGGGGTTGATGACAGTTCATTTATATATTATTATACTTATCTATTTGTATTTATGAGCAACTCTGACCCTGAAATATCAGATCCCCTGTCTCTTGTTCATCATTTCTTTGATTATCCTTTTTTTTATATTTCTCTCTTCTTTTCTTACTTTGTGATGTTGTGGTGCTTATTTTTTTCGCTCTCGTGTGTGTCAACATTACCATGGTAACATCTCACCATGTTCCATGGGCCACAACATCACTTTCACTCTTGCTTTTCTCTCCTTAGGATGTCACGTGCCTTTGTGTTTAGCACACACCATCCTAAGGGGGGATTTCATATCACTCTGATTTTGAAAAGATGATTCATTGGCCAACGAATTTCTTCCTAGAAATCTCTACTTTTTTCAAAATTTTAAAAATTGCATTCCTCAACAAGGATGCCTAGCGAAATACTTTTCTTTCATCATGGGTTAATAAAGAAAGAATTTGAAAAACTTTCCTTCAAGGAGGGAGCACCTTTTCCTACGAGTAAAGTTCTGATCTTCCTCTCACGAGGTGGATTTCTTCCTTTCAAATTCCTTGATGAAGTGAAATCTTTCCAAAGGATTCCTTGATGTTGAATTGATTTGTGAAAAATACTATTTCACTTTCAAATTGAGCATTCCTTGAGCAAACCCCTTTTCTTTTGAAGGGTTCCCAAGGGACCCCTTTGAAAGCTCTTCTTTAAAATTTTAACTGTCTGCTTGAATATTTGTCTACTTGTGTGGCTTCTTTTTATCATCTAACATATTTTTTTCTATATATTAACATGTTGCTTTGCAGGTGCACCTGTGAAGATGCTTTTCAATTAGACTCTGTGGAGTCCCTCACATTGAGATTCCCCCAGGAGAGAGTACCTGGGGGAACCTTCTTTGCAAGTTAGAGGACTTGTGAAATTCTTACATCCTATGGAATCTATCCATCATTGGTTTATGGTCCTTCGGTACACCTTGTTCAACTCTATAGCTTCAAGGACCTAAAGAGATCTTTGTTCACCATCTATGGGTCTGTGGATTTGTGGTACATTTTAGTCAATCCTCCTCAAGAGAGAGTACCTATGGAGCTAGCTTCTCTTCCTATGCTTTCAGGTGGGTCAAATCATGGTCTACTTCCTTGACAGTTCAAGTATACATTTCTTGGAACTTTTTCAACCTACTTTACCAAACACTCATTGACACTCATGTTCACTAAAGTGGGGGGAAAATGTATGAGTGAATTTTCACCCCCTTGCAAATTCCCCTTTTACACCCTTCACCTTAGAAAAATAAAACCCAACCATATAATTCCACATCACCCTATCGTACTCCATCCACTTGGCACTTTTTTTTAATGTCGGTGGGGGAATTTTTGTTAGGGACACATGTGCAACATGCAGACATCTATGTGACAT
This sequence comes from Sequoia sempervirens, assembly GCA_007258455.2. NCBI lineage: Eukaryota > Viridiplantae > Streptophyta > Pinopsida > Cupressales > Cupressaceae > Sequoia > Sequoia sempervirens. Next base: position 227,949 of record VDFB02281291.1, read on the forward strand.
GTTGTCATGCTGACAAGATTGCTATCTCTAGAATCTGTAGAGGCATTATATTCTACATTGGGGTCGAAGTGTAATGCATCTGTGCCCTTCTATCAACCTTTGAATTCCTCTTTCCCTCTCAAACTCATCTTCAAATGCCTATCTTTCACATTCATCTCATCTTCTACACACTCTACACATTCTTGACCAATTTCTTGATAATTCTCACACTCTTGACCTACTTGCTACACTATTGGCTTCACTACTCCAACATCACAATAATCTTCACATCTACCACAAAAGTTGTAACTCAGTGTCTTGTGAGACTCCCCTCAGTGTCACTGTGGTCACGTCGATTTTTCCATGGTTGTAGACTTGCATTCCTCTCTCATTGGCCTTGAGTGCCTTTGGTTGAGGGTGGTATTGTTTTCTTACTATTACATTGTTGTTGGATTTGAGTAGCATAGTGCTTCTTGTAGTATTCGGTATTATTTCCTTTCCAACATAGTTTCTTTGTCACATTTCTATTTCTTTATCTATCTGGCTATCCATGGAGGTAGGAACACCAAAATAGGGGTTTCACTGCAGCAAGCCCCAAAACATCCCCAATATTTTTACCTTCTCTGTTGTGTGTAGGTACTTGTTCATGTGGATCTTGCGAGAGAATAGAACCTTTTGTGAGTTGAATCCTTACATTTCTTGTCCTTTTCATTCCTAATAGCATCTTTCTTAGTATTCCAGTTATTATGTTATTTCCTACTTTTATCATCACTTCAAACTTCATTAGCTAAGTTGTTAGTAGGTTTTCAACACTTTTGACTATCTTTTTTCATTGTCTATCCTTATGGATGCCAGCGCACCTATGATATGCCAGCACATCACTCTATTGTCCCTATTCTGCACTGCTATCCTCTGGTAGAGAGCTATTTGAGGTACAGTCTGGGTTCCCAAAACCTTCTCACTTAGTAGAAACTTAACTCTCGGATCAGTAGAGTGATAGAAGCACTGAGAGTGCTCTTCATTCTCTATCCTTAACATCAAAAAATTATTTAAGGTAGATTAGGGCATCCTTCAACTCTCAACTCTCTGTGACCTAGAGTTTTTGAGTGGTTGGTCCCCCTCCTCTACAAATACAAATGCTCTTGGGAGCATGATATGTCCATTGGATCATCTGATCTTCTTTCAGGAGATGAAAAATTATGATGTCACGATGTGCTCCTAATTCCATGGTTGGATTTTTGGCATTGATCTTGTTATTTCTCTTGGTGTTGAGTATTTGGTAATTTCCTTTGGTGCTTCATGATAGTGTTGTGCCACTTTTGGAGCTTGGCATGGATTCATCAATTACAAGTGCTTGTGGATACTTGGATACTTGGGCGAGGCTAGGAGATCTCTTGGAGTAGATACATGCTGAGATGGATACTCTTTGATGAGGTTTCAACAAGAAAAGTACAAGGAATCTTTCACCTAGATATGGACATGATTTCATGATGGACCTAGAGGAGATTGTTCTTGGAGAGATGAACATGATGACTTATTTATCTTGAAGGAGAATTCTCATTCCCCACTTTAGTCTAATCCACAGATATTCATCTACATGGTATTTTCCCATTCTTATTTTTAGATGCATTATATTGTATGCTTTGTCTTCTCATGGATATGGATCTTGATCTAGATGGTTATACTATTTTTGGAGGATTCATTTTAGGAGTGTTGGCATGCTTAGATCTCCTTGTGCATATGAATTAATTTATGATCTCATTCATCAATGAGGATTTAGGAGATGCTATTGGGATTATTTCCTTGGTTTGGGAATGGATTATATGGTTTGATCTTCCTTTGGTTTGAGGGGCATACATATTAGTTATAGTTATATGTGGATAATTTTATTCTTTGGGGTGTTATGAAGGATATCATACTTGTCACAGCTAGAGAATTTATAATTGTGTGTAAAATGGAATGTTGCATGCACTAACTTGTAGGTTCTCTCTTTAGTCTTTTTCTTGTTGCAAAATACTTTATTTTAAGGATGCCATTATAAATTTTGTCATAAAATTGTAACCTAAAGTTACAAATATTTTTCATGAGTTTTGAAACTTTAAAAAGAATGAAGTTTGAAATTTCAAAAGAGGGAAAAGGGGGATAAAATAGCATGGCAACATGAAGATTTTTAGCTAAAAAAGGTTGAGATAAATGAGAAAGTAGAAATATTTGGTTGTCTTTTTGGGTTCCAAGGAAAAGATTGTTTTCAATTTCTTTACCCACATAGCACAAACAGAGTTAGGTTTGTTGGCAGTTGATGTAGGGATATTCTTGTGGATTGATTAGCATGTTGTAGTGAGCTTGAGGAGAAGAGTTCTAGGAATTTAAAAGGAAAATGGCACACCAGTATCCATGTGTTCAAAATTCTTGAAAATGCTAGTTCAATGTGGTGTGTATCTCCTCAAGAATGTGTTTCATTTTAAATATTTATACAGGTCACCCAAAAGTCATTTTAAGGGTTTCCAATTTCATGATAATGTGTAGTGAGATAATGATAGTAGGGTTTGTGAAAATTATCTTAGATGTTTTTCATGGAAGGTATGCATTTCCAAGTTCTAGATTCGTGTAACCCTGATTATTCTTTTAGGTTTTGAAGCCTATCATTCTAGTTTTATTGCTTCTATTAAAGGTCTTGCAAGATCACACTTGGGTTTATTTTAGTCAATAATCTATATTTGTGAAAGAAAATGTGTGAATTTCAAATTTACAATAGTAGATATTGATATGGTGTTTAGAAAGTTCTTCATGTCTTCATGGTTTACAACTTAGGAATTAGGGGATAGGTGAGAATGATGTTTCAATGGTTACACAAACTCCCAAGCATTTATATTGCTAGCTTATTTTAAGCCTATGAAAAAGGGTCTCTAAGAATTTTTTTCTTATGAAGACACAACTGGTTGAATTCAAGTGATACCAACAAGATACAGTTTAGATGTCCTAAAAATTTCCCAAAATGTAGCAATGGCTATGGTATCATCATGGATAGGTAGGTGAGTAATGATAGTCTTAAGGAAAACTTGTGAGTAAGAGGATCAAAGATGGAAAAGGACAGTTTTGAATAGTTGTAAAATGGTGTTGAAGAAGACAGTCATGGAGGAGAGAACACAAAAGGGAATACTTTTACATGAAGCTTAGTCCTATTATTTATTAGATTTTCATTTTATGATAAGTCATAAAATGGATAGTGCAAGAAAAATGGTAAAGTTTAGTCCCATTTTCTAGAGAATAGTCATCAAAGATAAGAGGCAGCACCATATCATGAACATGAAGTTGTGATAGTTTAGGGTGACTTGGCAGATGAAGAGTACAATCCATATGAAGGTGAAAGGAAAAATTACTATATATGATAATGAGTAATATTCTACCTTTTATAATAATTTAATCCAAGTTGTTTACTGTTCAGAAGGACATAGTCATAACCCATGAATACAAACTAGGACAATCACACAACATGAAGAAGGCAGACTTTCATAGAGTTTCTACAGTTATTCAAAATGATAGACCTATGCATGAGAGTTAAAAGCCAAGATGGTAGTCCTTCAAATGAAAGCGTGAGCCATTAGTTCCCACAATATTGGTATTGAAGACTTCATGCAATAATAGTTGCAAAAGATAGTTATATAGAACCTGTTAATGAGCATGGGTATGTGACAATGAATAGTCCCAAAGTGACCATGACATTGTTGAGTCTAGACATGGAGTAAAAGAGGTTCTAAAATAGGTCATGAGGGATCATGTTAAATCATTAACATGTCATCATTAATTTCAACAACCTTGTGTTGACAAGATGCACAATAGATAGAGGTGCGGCATTAGCATTTTGGAGTAGGGTTTTGATGTGAGAAGATGACCATATTCACCATGATAGTCTATGAAGATTGGTAACTAAGGTACATTGTTGTATGAGAAGAATATACCAATGCAAAGAGAGTTTGAAGGACAACTCAATCTCCCATCTCTTGCTTTTAGCATACTTTGGTGATATTGTATCAAATCTCAAGAAGATCAAGAGCATATGATAACAAGAAGGGTGGAACATTTGGATAAAAGAAAAAATTAAGGAGGGGGTAGTCCTTAGTAGAAATGACATGGACTATGTAATTATGAGGGGAATATTCAATAAATGATCAAGGAAAGGAATAGGGCACTAAAATAATATGTGCAATCTCTTCAAGAGGCATGAGTAGTGTCATAATTTTAAAACAAATAAGTGTCATTGGAAGGTAGGGGTGGAAGTCCTCATAAGGATATTTCCAAATAACACCCCCTTAAGAAGATAATGATGGCCATTTAGGCTAAATGCAGGGTAGTCATATGACTATTGAAGTAAGTAAAGAAAACCATGGAGGATAGTCTTGAAATATGAGATAGATGGTCATATATTTGAAGGATAATGTTACATATCATAGTTGCAGGGATTGGAGTGCAAGAGGAGAAAAGAGGGATGAGATCATGAAGGTCTAAGTGCATTTAGGATGTGACAGTGGAAGCTCAGAGTTTTATGTCATTTTCTTTCTCTTGATTGGTCTTCGTGGATTTCTAGACAATGAGAACAAAAGGATGTAATGATATCTCTTTGTTAAGTAAGAATATAGTCATAGAGAAAAGTATGAAAACATCTTATAGCAAGTGAAAAATATAAGAGTGAACAATTTGGAAAGGATATCCTCCAATTTATAAGTCAAAAATATAAAATGGCCAAAATACAATGAAGATGGAAATTCAATAGGAGGAGTAGAGGTGAGGTTTTGAAGGGACAATGATTACACCCTAATACTATACAAAATGAATCTAAAGAGAATGCAGAGCTAGAAGTTTCTAAACAAGGAAGGGGTATTTAGACCAAGCATGGAAAAAAGAGATATTGCATAACCAAGCATACAAAGGCATGTGTCTTGAAAGATAAAAAGCAAAAGGATAGTCAAGAATGCATGATAGTCAATGAAGGAAGTTAAAGGAATTTGTAAGAGGATAGTCATATTAATAAGGACAGTCATTGAAAGCTACAACCTTTCAAGTCATTATAGTCCCTTTTAAGGTATGTAGAGTATACACTTTAATGATAATAGTATATTGTTAGTTCAACGATTATAGTGAAGAAAGTCATGAGATGAGAATGACAATTATATGACAAAAGAAAAATAATGGGTCAATTAGAGTAGTCACATAGCATGGAGGGTAGTCAACTATAAAAATGATAGTCTTATGAAAATCATGAGAAGTAGTGATCAAATTATAAGTAAACATGCCATGAACGGTTATGTTAGGGGTCAGTAATATGAAAGGACAATAATCATAGTCACAAGGAAATGATTCAAGGGTAGTTTCAAATCTACAATGAGTGAGTAGCTAAAAGTAGGGCAGTCACTACATAAAAAAGAAGATCAAGAACAAGGTTTTGAAGTTTACTTTGAGGGTTTCATTGTATAAAAAGGAAGGTGACAATGATAGCCCGTCAATGTTTTTGATCAATAACCTAAGGGTAGTGAGATTAAGACCTATGTGTACACAATATTTGTGATCATGATGGTGTGCTCAGTAAGATAATGACTATATCTTTTTTCAAAGTCTTAATTGATTGTATGCTTAATGAAGTTATTAAGGATTATGGTTGATCTTCAAGATAGTGATTTATGCCCTTGAAGATGAAGGTTTCAAGATAGTGATTGTTGACAGTGATCTAAGGTTATGACTGTGTTTTATGTTTATAACTTTATCCTTGAAATGTCCCTTGTTGACACTCTTTATGACTATGAGACCTTTGTCAACTAATGAGAATAGTGAATCAAGTTTTAATGATAGTTCAAGGGCAAGGAGAGTATGAAAATTATTAAAGAGGTAAAGGAAAATATTTAAAGGTAAAATGAAGATAAAGAGATTATATGAGCAACCTCTACATAGATAAGGTGATTTGTTGAAACTAGTACAAGAATCTATGAAGATGTATCTAAGGATAAACTTAATCCTATTCCTTCCATAGAGTTTTGAACATTTCAAATCTTTTTCACATGCCCCATCATCATGAAAGGGGTAGTTTTAGGCATTCATGAGGGAGGTTGGATAGTTTGGGGCCTTTATGAGCAATCAAGGATAGCATACAAGCATCTAGGAGAGAATTTTGGAGTAGTTAAGGAAAAGAGAATGACAAGGATAGCAAGTGGAGTGTTTCAAGGGTAGTTTGAGGGCATCTAGGGGTAGTTAAAACCCTTTTATAAAGATTTAGGAGCCTCATCACCAGCTAGAGAAAACTTTAAGGATCTTGAAGAGACCAAGTCAAACAACAAAACTTCTTGGATGTGTAAAGGAGGTTGGCCTACATTTCAGCCTTGTAACTTAGTCACAAATAGTTCTTATATGCTCTCCTATGCTTGGGATGAGATTTAGGGTCCATAGCATAGCTTTTCAAGTTAGTTCTTTCTTTTTCTGAGATCTAGAAGTGAAAAAACAGAGCATTGTAACTCAAAAAATTAGTTTTTGGCTCTTTTAGCAATATATTGTAACTTGTTCTCAAAGTTCTTTCAAGCTAGAGTAGCTTTGTAACTCCATTTTTAGACTTGCATACTGCTATAAGAACACTTTTTTAATAAAATTTAGTGATCATTCCTTCTCAATAGCTATTTTATTGTATGTATATGAGTGGTTGATACATATTTCAATGGTTTTTATGTGAAAATTCTCCAATATGTTGTCTCACATTTAGGTGGAAAAACATGTCATATATAGGTCATAAGTCATGTTACTCAGGTTTACAGTCTTTATTTGTGAACACACACCTAGTTTCCTTCTAAAAATTGTAAACATTTCAACTTTCTTATGAAATACTAATGTATGAGCATGTTAAACCATTAGGTTGTGTGAATATTAGCTAGGTATTTGGGAAATTATGTGTCAGAACAGCAATTCAAGTCATAGCGATTTGGTGCATCACCTTATGAGAGTTTAGGTTTCATTTTATGTTTTCCTTCTCTCTTTTCTCAAGCAATCAGCAATAGCATAGGCTAGATTAGGTGAAGTTCCAAGGGAACCAGTCCTCTCTGGAGGTGTAGAGAAGAGGGATTCATTGCTCCCAAGTCTCTAAGACACCAAAGAGTCTCAGGAGAGAGAATTGACCTAAACTACCTCAAACTACCTAATAATTTTAACAAGACCACAAAAATTGTAAAACATATAAAAAGAATAGTTTTAGGAATGATTACAGGAAAACAACCTCAAGGATTGAAAGAGAATATCACTATTTTTCTAAAATAGAGGGAGGACCTCTTGGCCAAACAATGGCAGCGAGGGAGCTAAACTTCAATGAAGTGTGTTGTAGTCCCAAGGACGTGCTAGCATCTTGTATGGACAAAGCAATGAACCCTCAAATAGAAATCAAAAGGATCTACTAACTACCTATAACCCAATGTCTATTTAACCTATTAATTTAACAAAAAGTGAGAATGTAGATAAATGAAAAGGAAGGCAAGAGACCGAATTACAATGGTTCTTGTGCTTTGAAGCCTCTTGTAAATGTTTGTACGAGCAACCTGCACACATGGTGAATGAGGAAAAATGTTGGGGCAGTTTTTGGGCTTTCCGCAATCAAAATCCCATCCCACCTCCACAAACCAGTAGATGAATAAAGAGAAATAGACACAAACTAAAATAGACACAAGAGTGATAAAAACAAACCCTACTATAGAGGATAACCAGTATCATGAAATAGACACCAAAGTGATAAAAGAAAACCCCGCTATGGAGGAGAACCCGTACCACAAAATAGAGACATGATATGTATTATGCTATCAAATGACAAGAAGCAAGAGAGTGTTACCAACAATCTATGGCTCCCTCTTGGCTTGATAGACACAATATTGAGCACTGGAAAGAGAGCTTAGGTTGTTGGAGAGACTTCAATCTAGCAAAGCTTGACCGTAGAGACATGATGCAGAAAAGAAGAGCAACTTGGAGAGAGAGTTCAAGTGAGAAGTGTTGAAAATGAGAATAAAAGAATGATTTTTTTTAGTTGCATGGGTGGGAAGATTTGTTACTCTCATAATCCTATCACGATGACATGTGTCATGGGCTAAGACTTCTAAGATTCCTCATTTAAACTTCACCATGTATAGGGACACTAGTGTGCCATACAAAATTATGCATGTTGTGTAAGTTTCCAACTCATCATTTCATGAGAAACGAGGTGGAAACTACTATCACTTCATCATTGGTCCTTACATAGTTGAAATCATGAAATTTTGACTCATAAGTTTTTTGTCATAAATGTAGCTAGGCACCATAAATGTGTGGGGCAAATGCACAAATGTGAAATTACCATGAGGTGCAATTTTACAATATTATAGGAGGTTGATCTCTAGCATCTAAGCCCAAAATCAAGAAGATATCCCATGATTCAGAAGGTAGTTGAGTTCTACACTCAGCAAGGGTGCATACTTTAGTGATAGTAGTTGCAAGAGGACTTGAGGTGGGCCTAGCTAGAGATAGTTGAGCTATGAGGTGAGATACAAGGATTATGGGTGAGCATGGCAGGCTTGTGATCACATAGATTATGCTTTGTCACCTTCATCCAACCCCAACCACAATCTTCGCTAGGACTAGAGGGCTCAGGGAGCCACACACCTAAAGGCTAAATGCCCATTTTGATATGTTCCATTTTTTTATACTGATGATTTACATTGTATAGCATTATTTTTTGATGTATAGACACACACAGATATACAATCACCACAAAAAAATTTTCTACAGTGATGTGATACATATACATGACATATATTTTTTATATATACATATGAGATTCTAATTCTAACATCATGGTGTTCATCTTTATGTGTATGCTTTTACTTTCATGTATGATTATGTTATGGATGGTATACTTATGGATGTATGTTTAGATTAGATGCTATCAGGATCTAATAAACACACATGGGTGTATGTTAATTAAATACAATGATGATATAATTTCTTAACCAAAAGATGTAATCAAATGCAATGCAAGGACACATAGCATAATTAAGCACATGTATGTATATAATTCCTAATTAAATAAATTAACCACAAATTCAGACATGTTTACATCATAATACAAAATCCAATAATGTGTTGATGAAGGAATGCCATTATACATAAAAAACTACAATCTATGAGGGATGAGTGTTACACACGACACATAGATACTATATGTGTAGTATCGATGAAGATACATCGCATTGACAGGTTCTTTAGAGGCATTCCATCCATAGATGACGATCCATAATCACCAAAACCATACATGGATATGACAATGTAAGGGCCTAACCAATTAGGGATAAACTTCCCCTTCTGATCAAGTGACACATTTATATTTCTATGATTCTCATACAGAGCCAAGTCACCTACCTTGAAATTCCTAGTCCAATAACACCCTAATTATAGTGTTTAGAAAGTGATCATTGATAAGCTTTAAGGTGGTTGATGGCCTATAATTGATGCTCATCGAGGAACTCAAGTTGATGAAAACAACTAACACAGTGTCATCATCAATTAAACATTTAAGGGAAACTCACAAAGATGGAAATTCCAACTCTAAAGGCATGATGGCCTCAACACCATACATGAGGTTATACGGTGTTATGCTAGTTATTGTACGAACACTCATGTGATAGGCCCACAAGGCGTATGGTAATTGAGTATACCAATATTTACCATGTGTAGGTGTTGTGTGGTCTCACAACACACCCCAAGACTATAAGACTTTGGGACCCCAAGTGAAAAACTAACGCTCAGGTGTTGTCTAGTTCAAAAGATCACCGGAAGTGAAAAGCAAAAAAAGGAAATCTTTTAAAAAAATTACTTTGTAATTCAAGTGTTACGAGTACCAAGTACCGAGAATTGGGAAAGACACAAGTGTGAAAAGTTAACACAAGGTGTTGAGAAAAGTGTTTTGGTCTGGGAGTAGATGTCCAGAAAATATGGAAGTTCTGATAAAATCCAAAGTTTGGGAGAATTATGGGTAAAAGTTGAAGCTTCGGGTACTAAGTATCGGGTAACAATGCAAAGTAAAGTTTCAAAATTTAATGTTATCTTAAAGGTCTGATGGTCGAGTAACTTGATTAAAGGAATAATTATATGAGAATATATGATCTTTTTGAAAGTGTTTTATTTATGATGGATTTAAAATGATGATTAATTAATGATGGTTTTATTTACATGAGATTTTTATGAATATTTTAAAAGGGATTTAATAGTTGGAATTGGTGATTGTAGGAGAAGCAGATTGTGATGCAAGTTAAGGTATGGATAGTCAAGAAAATTTGGATCATGGATAGAACCATATCCATATCAGGGTATGTGCAAGATCATCATGGAAAAAACAGGGCCTTAAGTGGCGTAAAATTTAGAAAAATCAAAGTGAGGAAACTTGATGTAAAAATTTGAGTAAGTTATCTATATTATTTCAAAAATATGTAAGAATAGAATCTATAGCAAATTGAATGTAGTTTCTAAACTGCTAGGCTTATTTAAAAAAAAATCTATTTGGTTTGAAATTTTAATGCAGTAGTACTTAAATTTCAGGGAAAAAATAAGAAGTAGGTGTCTGTCTAACCACCCTAACCATAATAAAATGATAATATTTTTTTATAAGATTTTAGATATAAGTAGAGGACTCATGTCAAGATGTGATGCATATTTTGTTATAGTTTTTTTCCACGTAAATAATTAATTATGATTTTTTTATTAAAAATTTTTAAAAATATAAAAACTCATATGTCTAACCACCTTAACTTGGTCAAAACTTCATGAAATTCAATTTTTTTAATCCTATAGTATGTGAAGCATAGAATGTGACGCATGTTTTGGATTCAAAAAATGTGATATTGTTTTAAAGTTATAGATGTTTCTCAATCAGCCTATCAATCAAGACTTTAGTCGTAATTCAAATAGAAAATGAATAATAATTATTTATTAAATTCAAAGTAAAGAATAATTTATATTGGTGGAAAGCTGAGAATCTCCTTTAAAAACCCTTTTCATTTCATCAATTTGGGGTAAAAAAAAGTCGTCAGCCACATACCCATCATATTGCCACTTTTTGGCACATCATGATCCTTGCCCATCGGGCTATGCATTTCAGGAAGTTATGCAAAGAAGGAGTTTGAGTTGTCAGAATATCAGGAATCCTAGTATTACGCATGTGGCAAAAGAGAGTGTCAACCTCCGAGGAAGCCCATTCTCGAGAGTAGAAAGCCCGAGGCAAAACCAGAATATAGGAAGAGGATGATAAAGCAATCATTTTGAATGTATGGGAAAGTTCCTACATACTATCTGGATTCAAGTAAATATCCTGGTGATAATAACAAGATGAAAGACCTGAAGGATTTCAATGTGCAAACGAGGTTCAACCTCCATTGACTTCATTTGCAATTATCTTGCTAGTTGTCACATTCCACATGCCTGGTCATGATTCATCCCTTAGATTTCCTCTCATGTATTTTTCTTATCTTCCCTATGTCTTGTTTCTATAAAAGGATAGGAGATACTTCTTTTTAAGTTAAGTTCAGAAGTTGTGGATGTTGTAAGAGCCAAAATTTCTTTAAGTTTTATTCTTTCTTCCTATTTTTTGAATCATTTTGAATTGAAAACTTGTATGCACATAGAACTTAATTAATATCCAAGCCAATTTGGAAGCTACCTATCTCATGTATCTTTTGTAGTTGGTTTGTTTGTTCAACTGAACAAGACTGTATGCTACGTCATTTAAGAGTGCATACAGAACCTACTCGGTGTCCAAACTAAACCCCCTTCTTTAAAAGCTCACACCATTTAATGCCTAGTTGTGAAGCAATCTGGTGAAATATAGAGTAGTTTGCTTTGATTTGATTAAATCTTGAGGGATGCGTGGAGAATACTCGGGAGCAATTTTATTTTTCAAGTATTTTGATGCTTTATTTTAGATTAGATGTTAAATTTTAGAAAATGTTCCAAAAAAGAGATGAATGAATGGAAATATTATTGCAAATATTTTTTTTCCATGAAAAATACTTAAAGCTAAATCTACTTAAGTGATAGAAAATTTGTTTGATATTCATGAGATATTATTGCAAATCTCTTGATTTCATGAAATTGTTTAATGATTAGATTGAAAATATTCCATTTGATACTTATGATTCTTAAAGAAACTGAAGATAACCATATACCCCTTGAGATTAATAGCAATATCACATCATACCCTTAAGTGAACCTAGTATGGTCAAGACCTGACTATCGGAGCCTTGGGATTAAGCTAAGTCAACCTTTCCTCTTTCCTCAGACTTTTAGGTTGCCCTGGTTTAGTCTTTCAAGTAAAGATAGGTTCTTCGTGGTTTACGAGTGAAGATTTTATCTACAGTTTTGTTGTGACTAACATCATGATCAATAGGAACTGGCACTAGAAGGAGGGCTCTCATATCTTTCCCTCCAGGTTTTGTTTAGGAATCAATATCGGTTTCAGATTTGAAAGTAGCTTGTAAGACGAAATTCTATGCAAACCAATAGCTTGAAAATGGAAGTTGAGAAAATCCGGGGAATCCTTAACTAAAGATTACATCCTTTGAGTTTGTTCACCTTTGGTAGTCACGAAGTGTAGAATTCATGATACAACTGACCATGATGAACTCAATTGTGAATTTTTTTTAACTAGGGTAAGTATGGCCACGTATAAAGTGATTTTTGTTAATGGAAGAGGTTTTAACTGCTAAAAGAAAGAAATTGTTAATGAGAAATATTTTGAATTATAAAAAGGATTATAACCCTAGTGAAACTGAAAATTTTTTAAAAATTAATTGATATATATCAAAACGGTTTGTTAACTACAATTGTTATGAAGAAAATCCTAAGGTTTTGCAGGAAGACAAGCAAGAACGTCGAGACTTAGAAATATTGCACCAAAAACAAGGATACACAATGATGATTCATCATTCTTTTCACACGTAGATAATGTTAGTGAAGGGAAGAAGCGGGAAAATCAAGCAAGAGATGCAATTTTTTCATTCCAAACTAAAAATTCACAAACTAAAAAGTGAAATTTTCTTGATTTCATGCAAGATACAAAGTATCAAGTTTTTACTTTCTCTCTCTCTGATAATAATATAACTTGTGGTATTGCTTGGTCTAACATAGTTCAAAATGAAGACAAGACCAAAGACTTAAAAGCTCTCAAAGAAGAGTAAAATCAAGAAATGGACACAGTCCTTCATGGAGTCAAACAGAGTAAAGAAGAAAAGCATGAACCAAGATTGGAAGAAGGTAGAGTATCGAGGAATCAACAAAAATGTGTGCAATTGACCTTTAATGAGGTCATTTTCATACATGTGAGCCAATTTATTGGTAAGTACTCCATTGAATTTACATTTGTTAAACACAAAAAATTTAAGACAATTCATTGTTATAGTAGGAAGTTTGAAATTTATTCCAATGAATTCAAAGATAAACCTATTGTAATTCATACAAAAACAACAATGAAAATAGTTATTGAGCTTAAAATAAATTTCTTAGTTAGGGTTAGTCATTTGTTAGGGTAATTTTTGGTTAGTTAGCCCAGTTAGTTTGATTTTGTAGGGTTTGTTTTTTTGGTTCTTCATTTTCTTTCTTTTTTGGTTTTCCCTCCACATTAGCAAATTTTGCTTAACTTATCATACATATGAGAGTAAATTCAAACATTTTGTAACATTGTATTGTTAAATGTAAAAATAATGAAACAATACATAGTAAATACATGCTTTAAAAGGTATGATAAAGCTAAATTATATATATGTGTGTAGATTGTGTATATACATGGAAGTACCAAAATTCTCACTGTAAAAAGTGCAAAAAAAAAAAAGAAAAAAGAGGGGAGTTGAGCTACAGAAGGGTGGCTATTCAGTCAATCTGGGATGCCTCATCTACCAGGGCCAAATATCCTAAGTAGGAAATTTCCTAGTGAACTTCAAATTTAGGGGTATGGAGGTCAATCAGGAACGACCGGAGTGGAACTACTTCTCCATGTTCCAAGAACCGAGGAATATCATCCATAGAGGGGAGTCCAATGGTCAAGTGTGCAACAGACAGAACAATATCCAAATTCCCCAAATAGTCATACCACACTATCATATTTGCAACATAGAAAACATGTTCGACAGAAAGCTCGAGGTCCAAGAGTGACACTACAAATCATGAACTAAGTATGAATATAGCTGGTAGTATGCTTTGGATTCCGTGAATTTTTCCCCAAGGACTAAGCATAATTTTTTCACAGTGAAATTGGTAGTCTGAATGAAGAAAACCTTGTCAAGACTTTGAGTCATGATATGACCAATGAAGCCATTTTGGCGACGAGTGCAGGTCAAGAAAATTGGAGTATCCATGACCTAGAAGCAAGTAAGCAATAGCAAAGTAGAAATGCAAAATGATAATTGGAAAGAGAAAAGCTAAGGTGTGAAGAATTTGAGAGAAGTGTGGAATTTATAGAAAACCATGAGGAAGTTGTGCTACATAGTTTCCTAGATCAAAGTCTTGGAAAGCACAAGTTGAGGTGGCAACCAAATGATTTTCTCCAGAGAAAAATGTTAAATCAAATTAATTCTTACACAATTGGTGACAATTTGATTCAAAGTTGGCATGTATGAAGATTGTGAATCAAGCAAATTAAAGATTTCAAAATTAATGGCGGTCACTTCATTATGTTTTTATTAAGCCATATTAATCATGAAGGTGCCCATGTGTGTAAGGAAAAAAGGAAAATGAAGCCAGTAAGGCAACACATGTCAACACTTGTGTAATTTGAAGGAAATGATACATGTGCATTGAGACATGTGAATTTAATGCAGAATATTGTGATCGGATTTAAGTGTCATCATGACATTTCTGATCCATTAATGTCGTGCAGCATCGTCAAATCATAATTGCTAGCCAATTATTTAGTAATTGCCATAAAATCGAAATGGAAGGGTGGTAACTAATGGTTTGAAATATAGAGTTAAATTTGGTGATTAAATTGTTTGCTGCTAAATTTTAATTTAAGCATATCTTCTAACATATAGCAAGTTGCAGTTAGCTAGGATTTGGCATAAGAGTGGTAAAATTTAGCTTGGAATGCACACCAACAAGGAATAATTAAATGAGTTTTTGGGAAATAGTGAAATGATGAAGGGATTTGCATTGAGTAAAAAATCAAAAGGTAACCTTTTCTACCACTGTAATTCCCAACTTAATAGCGGGCTTGTAAGTTGAAATGAGCTATCAATGAAATATCAAAAATAAAAATGAGCTATCAATGAAATATCAAGATATATATATAAAGATCAATCCTTTAGGCTATCCAAATATCTCTACCAGAGCTATAGACACTTGGCTGGCAGTAAATCTATGTTTGGGGGAATTCCAGAGATAACCTTTTCGAGGCTCTGGATGCTTGACTGGAAGCAAGGCTCTATCCACTATTGGCTTTGGAGGATTACCAAATGATGTAGTTCAATCTCAATGAACTAATTTTTTTCACTAAGTTCCAAAAAACTGGAATTAATCAAAGCACACATTGATATTTTTTGGAGAAATTTTACTATTTTTATGTCAAAATCTAGGTAAAGGTAAAGAGCTATTGTTTTAAAATATGCATAAATTATAATTTACGACTAGTGATTTAATCATGAGTTTTGGTTTAAATTTGGTTTTATTGGTTGCAAGTTGTTGTGTGGTCTCACAACACTCCCCAAGATTGTAAGACTTGGAGGCCCCAAGTGAAAAACAAATGCTTATGGCAGGTTTTGGCTAGTTGAAAAGATCACCAGAAGTGAAAAGAAAAAAAATGAAATCTTTTAAAAAGAGTACTTCGTAATTCAAGTGTTATAGGTATCAAGTACCAAGAACTGGGAAAGCCTCAAGTGTAAAAAGGTAACAAAAGGTGTTGAGAAAAGTGTTTCGGTCTGAGAGAAAAGGTCTGATAAATATGGAAGTTTCAATAAAATATGAAGTTAGAGAAAATTATGGCTAAAAGTTGAAGTTTCAGGTATCGAATACTAGGTAACAATGCAAGGTTTCATGTTATTCGAAAGGTCTGATGCTATGGTAAACATATTAAAGGAATAATTACATGAGAATATATGATCTTTTTTGAAAGCGTGTTATTTATGATGGATTTAAAATGATGGTTTTATTTACATGAGATTTTTATGAATGTTTTAAAAGGGATTTAATAGTTGGAATTGGTGATTATAGGAGAAGTAGACTGCAATGCAAAGTTTGGGTATGTACGGTTAGGAAATTTTGGATCATGGATAGAATCATATCTAGATTGGGCTACGCATTTTGGGAAGTTATGCAAAGGAGGAGCTTGAGTCGTCAAAATATCGGGAATCCTAGTATTACGCATGTAGCGAAACAGAGCACCAACCTCCAAGGAAGCCCATTCCCGAGTGTAGAAAGCTTGAGGCAAAACCATAATGTAGGAACAAGATGATAAAGAAATCATTCTGAATGCATGGGAAAGTTCCTACATACTATCTGAATTCAAGTTATAATCCTAGTGATAATAACAAGATGAAAGACCTCAAGGATTTCAACATGCAAACGAGGGTCAACCTTTATTGAATGTCTACAATTATCTTGCTAGTTGTCAATTCTATGTGCCTCATAATGATTTGTCCCTTGGATTTCCTCTCATGTTTTTGTCTTATCTTCCCTATTTCTTGTTTCTATAAAAGGCTAGGAGGTACTTCTTTTTAAGTTAAGTTCAAAGTTTGTGGATGTCGGAAGAGCCAAAACTTCTTTAAGTTTTTTTCTTTTTTTCTTTTTTTTGAATCATTTTGAATTAAAAACTTTTATGCACATAGAACTTAATCAATATCGAAGCCAATTTGAAATCTACCTATCTCATGTATCTTTTGTAGTTGGTTTGTTTGTTCAGTCAGACAAGACTATATGCTGCATCATTTAAGGGTGAATACAAAACCTACTTGGTGTTCAAACTAAACCCCCTTCTTTAAAATATCACACCATTTTATGTCTAGCTGTGAAGAAATTGGGTGAAGTATAGAGAGGCTTGCTTTGATTTGATTAAATCTTGGGGCATGCATGGAGAATACTTGAGAGAAATTTTATTTTTCAAGTATTTTGATGCTTTATTTTAGACTAGATGTTAAATTTTAGAAAATGTTCCAAAAAAGAGATGAATGAATGGAAATATTATTGCAAATCTTTCATTTCCATGAAATTGTTT
Organism: Sequoia sempervirens; assembly: GCA_007258455.2. Classification (NCBI taxonomy): domain Eukaryota; kingdom Viridiplantae; phylum Streptophyta; class Pinopsida; order Cupressales; family Cupressaceae; genus Sequoia; species Sequoia sempervirens. The sequence goes on from VDFB02281291.1 coordinate 245,170, forward strand.
AATGATCAGACTGAAAATATTCCATTTGATACTTATGATTCTTAAAGAAACTGGAGATAACCATACACCCATTGAGATTAAAAACAAAATCACATCATACCCTAAAGTGAACCTAGTATGGTCAAGACTTGACTACCAGAGGCTTAGGATTAAGCTAAGTCAACCTTTCCTCTTTCCTTGGACTTTTAGGTTGCTCTAGTTCAGTCTTTCAAGTAAAGATAGGTTCTTCATCATTTTCCTATGAGGATTTTACTTGCACAATTGTTGGAACTAACATTGTGATCAATAGTAAGGTAGGGGGACCAACCACACCAAGGCTCCAGGTCACAAAGAGCCAAGAGTGGAGGGCTGGCCTATCTTACCTCAAGCTAAGTGGGTGTTTAAGTCAAGGATAGATAATGAAGAGCACTCTCAAGTGCTATCACTCTATAGATCCAAAAAATTTAATTGGGTTGGACAATCCAATTTATGGAATCTGAACTGCACCTCAGATAGCTCTCTGCCTGAGGACGGCAGTGCAGGTCAAGGATGATAGCATGGCACACTGGCATCTCTCTAGTGCACTAGCATCCATATGACTAGAAAGCATGAAATGAGAAAAGCTACTAACTATCTAGCTAACTAATTTTAACAAAAAAAATAGAATGATAAAATACAAGAAATAGCTATATAAATGATAAAGAAGGTAGACGAAAGTAAGGGTGACGAAGATCAACTCACTGAGGCTCCAGTTTGCCAGTGAGCTCCACGCACACGTTCGCCTACACAAAGCCAAGAGAGGGAAAATCTTGGGATGTATAGGGTTTTTCCTCAATCAAACCCCTACTTTGGTTTTTCCACCTCCATAGCCAGCCAAGAAATCCATGAAGTAGAAAATGTGATAAAGGAAAGAAGAATATCGAACACTACAAAAGATACAATGTTACTTTCTCAAACCACAACAAGAAAGGATAGTGAAGTAATACCACCTCCACCCAAAGGCTCTCAAGACCAATGAATGGAAAATGCAAGACAACGAGCTTGACAAAGTTGGCATGGCTACAACAGTGACAAAGGGAGGTCTCACAAGACTCCAAGCTCGCAGCTTCTATGGTAACACCACACATACAAAATGAAGTTGATGGAGTAACAATTTGTTGCAATGGTCAATGTAATTGTATGAAAGTGCTCAAGAGAGTGTGATAGACTACTAAAGAATCAATAATTTCCAAGAAGATTGATTAAATGAGCAAGATAGGAATTTCAAGACCAAAATGGGAGCTAAAGAGAGATTTTCGAGTTGGTCAATCGACAAAGAGGTGTTATGCTTCATGCCCACTGGAAAATGTGACGTTTGTGAGGACACCAAAGGTAGGAATCTATCATGGATGGTAGTGCATCATGCAAATTTCTGTGTGTCGTGCTCCCATCCCCAACAAATATTCCCCCACTGACACAAAAAATAGGTGCCAAGTGGATGCATTTTGGATGGGTGATGTGGAATTTCACATTCAGGTTTGATTTTCTAAGATGAGGTATGTAAAAGGGAATTTACACAAGGGGTGCAAATTTTCTCCGATACACCATTTATGTTTTCTATTTTTTGGAGAATGAGCTCAAAAGTGTTATTAGACTCTTTGGCTTGGCCATTAGGCTAAGGATAGTATGGCGTAGAAAATCAATAATGAATATGAAATTTCTCCAAGAATTGCTTCACCTCTTTGTTCTTAAATGGAGTACCATTTTCATAAACAAGAGTAGAAGGAAATCTGAAGTGAGCAGTGATATTGCTTAGAAAAAAGCTATAAATTTCTTGAACATTCGTGGATCGAAGTGGAATAGCTTTGACCCATTTTGTAAAGTAATTTGTAGTAGTAATAATGAAGACATTTCCTTTAGAAGAAGGGAGTGATATTTCACCAATGATATCCAACCCCCATTTTGAGAATGGCCAAGGAGAGGTCTAGTTTTGAAGCTCTTGAGTAGGAGCATGAATGAGACGGCTATATTGTTGACATTGCAGACACTTCTTGATATAGGAAAATGAGTCTTTCTCTATTATTTTCCAAAATTATCCCATGTGAATCAATTTTTGTACTAGGGATTTACCACAAAAGTTTCCACCCCAAAGCTCAAGTGGGCTTCATGAAGGGAAAGGGGTATTTCTACTTTAGTGAGGCACCTAAGAAGAATACCATTGTAATATTTTTGATAAATAGCATATGATAATATAACGTACCAGACTAAAAAAATTCATATCTAAGTGTGAATGTTCTTCGTTGCATCATTGAGAAAATTTCCAGTCTTCAAATAATTATAAATGTTAGAATACCATTCCTCTGAGTCCACATGAGAACACATGAGAGCATCAGATTCAAGTTGATCTGAGATATTAGGAGAGAAAAGAATATGAACCACAAAGTGGTATTCTTCAATAGATTTATTTGAAGGCACAAGGGAGGTAGCACTCGCCATGGCATCTGTGTGTCATTTTTCTCTCTTGGGAACACTTCCTATCATGAAAGAGGAGATGCGATCAAACAACAATAAGGCCAAATCCAAATATTGAGATAGCTTATTATTCTTTTCTAGATATGTCCCCATAATTTTATTTACAATGATTTCATAATCACTAGATGTATGTTAATATGTTTGATGTTTAGAGTGATCCCAGCATGCAAGCCAGTGATAAGGGCTTCATACTCAGTGATATTGTTAGTGCAATGGAATTCCAATTGAAAGGATAGAGGAATTGGCTTACCCTTAGGAAATATCAAAACTACTCTTGCTCTAGAGCCAGCTTGACATCTCGATCCATCAAAATACATCTCCCAGACAGGCTCATGATCAGTTGTAAAAAGATCTTCATCTGGAAACAAATCCATATTAAATAAAGAATAAGATGAAGGAGCTTCTTCCAATTGATAGATAGTATCTTGACCTTTAATTTAGATTTCTAACTTATAAAATTGATGTCAAACTCAGAAAGAAACATTACCCATTTCACCAACCGTGCAACAAGATCAGTTCTAGTGAATAGATGCTTTAGAAGATAAATTTTTACAATGTGATGAGTTTCAACATGAAGAAGGTAATGTCTTAAATTTTGCATTGTAAAGATGAGAATAATACACTATTTCTCCATGGAAAAGTAATGAGTTTCATAATCCACCAGGATGTGGCTAATATAGTAGATTGCTCTTACTTTACCAGCATCATCATACTGAGATAACAAGGTTGCTAAAGCATGAGGTAATGTAGCAAGATAAAGTAGAAAGGGTCTATCCTACATAGCCAACATTAAGATTGGAGGATTAGCCAAATAAATTTTGATTGACTCAAAATCTTTCTCACAATCATTATCGCATCAAAGAAAAACATCTTTCTTTAGAAAACGTGTGAAGGGAAGGGTGTGATTAGCCAACTGAGATATGAATCTATGAATTGCCTGAATCTTCCCCTGCATACTCCGCAGCTGAGAAATGTTTCTAGGTGGAGGCATGTTAACAATTGTGTCAATCTTATTTGTGTTGACTTTAATTCCACGATGGGAAACAATAAATTATCCTAAAAGTTTGTCAGCATCAACACCAAAGAAACACTTAAGAGGATTTAGCCTCATCTTATAGAGTTGAATCCTTTCAAAGATAAGGCGGAGAATTCCCACGTGATCTAGAAAATTCACAGACTTATCCAAGATGCTATCAATGTAGTCCTCTAGAATTTTGTGAATGAAATTATGAAAGATTAAGATCATTTCCCGTTAGTAAGTTGCACCTGCATTCTTTAACCTAAACGGCATGACCACATAATAGAAAGTACCTGAAGGGGTGGTGAAGGTTGTCTTATACTTATATTTTGGGTTAATAAAAATTTGATTATAGCCTAAGAAGCCATCCATGAAGGACAAGGCATGTCCTGTAGTCAATTCTACAATCATATCAATGTTAGGAAATGGAAAATAATCCTTAAGAGAAAACTTATTGAGATCATGAAATTCAATGCAAATGAGAATATGGACATCGGGTTTGCTAATAGCAACAATATTTGATATCCAAGGTGAATAATCAATAGAATGGATAAAGCCTACTTTTAACAACTTCTCTATCTCAGTCTTAACCAATAACATAACTTTAGGATTTATCTTTTGGATCTTTTGATTAATGGGCTTAGAATCGAGACACAGGACAATATTTTGAACCACCATAGACTCATCAATACTGGGCATTCCCTCATATGACCAATCGAAGATATCAGGATGATAATGTAACAATTTAAAATGTTGCTTAGATTCTTATCAAGAAAGGAACTTTCCTATTTTAATCACCTTTTTAGATGTCTAGGATCCATGAAAACATCAGTAGTATCCCCTTTAAGGAGATAATTATGATATTCAGGATAGGGAATAGGGACACCACCATCTACATTACATAAAGGAGCTTCCTCATCCATACTCGAAACAGATTCTCCAAAGTATTCTTGTTTATGAAAGTGATACAGGAATCATTGTTTATGTTGATAAGGAGGTAGATGGGAGCAGACACCTAAGAATTCATCTAGTGATTCCTCTAAGGATAAAACATCCAAAGGGATTTCATTAGATTCTACTTTACTCTCAATTAGTTCAAGATGAACTAGATCAAGAGGTTTGACAGAAATCATGTTGACACTCCACCATGGTTTTTGTCTGGATTGTTCAAAAGAATATCCCAACCCCAAGTTACACTTATGATTCCTAACTTGGATAGAGACTTGGATTCCTTGTTCGATATTCCCACAACCTTTACATCTATAATTATATTTAGAGACTATTTTGTATCTAGGGCTATAGCATGTTTGCAAAGCCTGAGAAGAAGGTGGATCCATATAGAGAGAATTATTCCACCAATGAGTATCAAATACATCCATGCAAGATCACAATCATCCTTCTTGATGGGACTACAAACATTAGTTTCCTCAACAGGAGAACAATCGCTTTCCTTGATAGGATCGTGATTGCTCTTCTCGGCGAGAGGACGATCAACTTCCTTAGTAGAGGTACATGAAACTATTGGAAGGTCGAGATGGATAGGATCAACCTTGTATTATCTGATGAAGAATTTAGAGAATTCCAAGGACCCCCAATCATCACCAAGACGTGTATTTAATTCAGAAGAAGAATTGAAAGGGGAAGACTTAGGATTCTTCATTTTAGGTTTATCTTCTTTAGGGGCATCTGTCTCATGGGTAGCCTTTGAAGAAGGTACTACCGAAGAGCATGCCAATGCATCAGAAGATAATGATGGAATACAATTCTTAAGAGTGGAAACAATTGAGGCCCAACTAGCAACCTCCAACTCATAAAGGTTTATAGCCTTAGGGTCATCCCTAATCGTAATTAATTCATTATTAACAATAAATTTTATGCAATGATGTAAGGTAGAGGTTACAACCCCCAAAGCATGAATCTAAGGTATTCCCAAAAGAATATTGTAAGGTAAAGGACAAGGCATAACATACACCAAGGTGGGTAAAATAACGGGTCCCAACCTCAGAGGCAAGATTATTTTTCCCAGGGCTTGATGACCACCATTATTGAATCCACAAATGTACAGAGAAGAAGCAACTAAATAAGAAGAATCAATTTTAAAATCTTAGGTAATAATTCAATACCACATATGTTGAGAGTCGATCTGGTGTCAATGAGAGCATGTCTAATACCGATATTAAAATTAACTATAATCATCAAAGGTTTTTATTGCTTTTGTACTTATGGGGATACGATTTCTTGCAGATAGAACATGATATTTATGAATCTACATGAATATGATCCATCAACATATTAATATATTTTGGCCTAGCAGAAAAAGGAAAAAGGATATTTTGCAAGGCCTCTTGAAGCATACCTTGATAAACTAGAGAAAACTAAAGCAAGTCCCATAGTGAGATCTCGACTGGAGTAACACAGAGTTGCTCAAAAAAATTGTAACCACTAGCTACTTTAGCTATAGGTTTAGGTTCTGAAGGAAGAATTGGTAGAGAAGGTGGTAAGGAATTTGGAACAGGAGTAGGTTGAGAAGTAGGCTAATTCAAAAAAAAAAATTATTCCTTCTAGTATTATATGTATGTCCTACGACATTATAAGAATCCATAGCTTTTAATAACCTCATGTAAAGGTATGACGAGTCATCAAAGATCGAAACCCCACAAATAGAATGAATCCTCTTGGGAGAGGGGCTAGCTAGAGTCAAGTAAATGATAGGTCTCTTAGGCCTTTGAGGAGCCATGGAGATAGTCACTACATTTACAAAATTCTCAACTTGTGAAGAGGAAGTAGATGATTGTGACAAAGAAGTTTTCTTGGGAGATTTGGGGATAGGAGAAGATGCCTCTGAGAAATCATCCAATGCATCATCTAACATATCAAAATATTCCTTAGAAAAAGCACTATCATAAACATTAAAATATTATAGAAAAAGATCTAACATGTTTCACGTCATGTTCACCAAAAATGTAGAGAGGGGGATTCACTATTCCCAATTCTCTAAGACACCAAATAGTCTTAGGGGAGTGAACTTCCCTAAACTACCTCAAACTACCTAACAAGTGGAACAACATGAAAAAGATGAAAAATGTATAAAAATAAGAGTTTCAAAAATGATTATAGGTAGACAACTTTGAGGACTGAAAGAGTAGATCATTGAGATTTCTGAAATAGAGGGAGGAGTTCTCAGCCAAAGGATGACAGCGTTGGAGTGGGACTTCAGCATGGTGCATTGTAGTCACAGGGACACATTGGTACCTTGAACAGATAGAGCAATGGACCCTCAGATAAAACTCAAAAGGATTTTCTAATTACCCAGAACCTGAGGTATGTTTAACCTATTAATTTAACAAAAAGTGAGAATGTAGATAAATGAAAAGGAAGGCAAGAGATCGACTTATGATGGGTCTTGAGATTTGAAGCCTCCCACAAACCTCCACATGAGAAACCTACACACAAGAAGAATGAGGAAAAATGTTGGGGCAGTTTTGGGGCTTTCTGCAGTCAAACACCCATTTTCATGTTCCCACCTCCAAAAACTACCAGATGGATAGAGAAAAATAGACACAAGAGTGATAAAAACAAGCCTTGCTACAGAGGAGAACCTATATCATGAAGTAGACACCAAAGCACAATAAAAGAAAACATCACTACAAAGGAGAACCCTATCATGAAATAGAGACACAATATGTATTATGCTATCAAATTGACAAGAAGCTATCTAGAGTGTTACCAACAATATGTGGCTCCCTCTTGGCTTGATAGACATAATATTGAGTGTTGGCAAGAGATCTTAGGTTGTTGGAGAGACTTCAATTTAGTAGAGCTTTGTAATAGACACACAATGTAGAAGAGAATAGAAAGTTGGAGAGAGAGAGTGCAAGTGAGAAGTGTTGCAAATGAGAATGAAAGAATGATTTTTGTTTAGATGCATGGGTGAGAAGAGTCGTTACTCTCAAAATCCTATCATGATGACATGTGTCATAAGCCAAGACTTCCAAGATTCCTTGTTTAAACTTCACCATGTATGGGGATGCTAGCACACCAATGGATGTTTGCATGTCATGCAAGTTTCCAACTCATCATTTCATTTGAAATGAGGTGGTGGACTTCTTTTGCTTCATCATTTGTTCATACAAAGTTGAAATTGTGAAATTTCTACTCATAAGGTTCTTGTCATAAATGCGACTAGGTGCCATAAATGCAAGGGACAAGTGTGCAAATTTGAAATTAGCATGGGGTACAATTTTACGACATTATAGGAGGTTGATCTCTACAATCTAAGCCCACACTCAAGGATTTCATCCCATGTTTTAGAAGGTAGTTGAGCTCTACACTCAGCAAGGGCACATACTTTAGTGATAATAGTTCTTCCAAGATGTTTGTATTCACATGACTTTGGAGTTGAGATTTGTGTGGAGCTATGGTGATCACTATTTTTGTGGTCATCTTTTGTTCATTACATTCTTTGATGAAGATATGGAGGTTCTTTTATCTTTTTCCCTTTTTTAGTGTGGAGAACTTGGGAGAGTTATGGAGACTAGTGGTGAGAGTTGTATTGCAACAATTGTTTTTGAAATTGTTGCATATCTTTGTGGATGTTCCTTGGTACTACATGATATTTATTACACTTTCTATGTGATTCTATTGGTGTAAATTTGGATTTCTTAATCATTTTTAGATTTGGCATTACTTATGTAGTGGGAGTTCATGGATGTGTATGTTCCTCATTGAAAAGTTTGATACATGGAACTTGTGATTGCATTTGGGTTGGATAAGTTGATGGCATGAGGTTTACTTGTTATGATGTGTATACTTTGGTTTTGAGGTATGGTTAGTTATATGTGTTAGTAACTTTCTTGGACTTTTATTTCATCTATACTGATTATTTTTTTATAGCTATTGATGCATATTTTTTACCATTGTATTTAGTGTTTATGGTTGGATATTTGTTTATGGTTGGATATTAGTTTAAGGTAGGACTTATGCTTGTATGTGACAATGCGACATCTCTTTGTATAGGATCTTATCGTTTATGTATTGGTGTGATGGAGGCTAAGAGGATTCATGTTTGAGATGGTTGTCACCTTGATTATTATTGCAATTATATTGATGGAGCATATGGAACACTTTGATTCTTTAGTGGTATATGTGGAGTTGGATTGTTCTCTTTTTGATTTTTGAGTATACCTTTTTACCCCTTATGCAATATATACAAGTGGGAGAATTTTAGGAAAAGGTGTATTGTCCACCTTGCATAATTTTATAATATAATGTAAAAGTATTTGTGATGCACCTAGGGGATCTAGGGATGTATGTATCACCTCGGTTTGACATTCTTGGGGCTATTTTATGTGTTGTATGTAACATTGGGTTAAATATTTAATGTGGGCTTCCACATTGGGAAAATATTTAATATTGGGAAAACTTAGTACCAAATATTAAATGAGTGGGAAAATAACTTTGTAAGCTTATGGTATTAGTCACATGGTTTATGTAATACCACCTGGTGGTTTTGTGCAAGCTTATGTCTATAAAAGAAAGCACATGTGTAGTTGTATAAACATGGTCTTTTTTGGGGTTGGCTTGTGAGAGCATATCTTATAGGTTCTATATGTGAGGGTTTGAATAATGACATGGTATGTGTGGTTGCATTCTTGATCACATGGAGTACATGTAGAGAGATTGATGTTTCAAAGGTATTCATAGACTCTAAGGAAGTATTGTAATGATTTCATTGATGAATAATACATGAGTGATGGACGCTTTTGGATTTTTTCCCTCTCATGGTATATCTTGTTTCATCCTTGATGGTATGTTGTCTATTCGTTTACATGTGGATTATGAATACCTTTTTGCATGTTTTTCTCTATTTGGGTTATGTAGAAATTGTTATAGATGGGTCCAAATTTCCTTTCAAAGAAAATGGTGTTGTACACCTTACATAAGAATGAAATATTTTAATTATGTAAAATAAATATTTATATGTGGTGCATCTAAGTGATGTGTTTAGAAACATCAAATATTTATTTGGGTTGACTTGTAAAGTTGTATGTAACATTGGGCTCATTATTTTATGTGTGGGAGAGAGTAATTAATTATTATTTAAAAATAATATTTCATATTTTGAAAAGTATCAAAAAATAAAAGAGGTGTCAACAATTTTGTGTGCTCATGATTTTCAGGCACATGGTTTTATCTTACCACTTGGTTGTATTTTTGTGAGATTAAAACTATAAAAGCAATCGCATGTTTAGTAGTTAAGGTTGGTTGGGTGAGTAGGCTTCCATTGTATTCAGTTTCTCTTGTAAGTGCATATATGAAGCATGGCATGGTATGTTTGGTTACATACTTGGAAAAATAAAGAGCTCATTTCAGGATCTTGATATTTCAAAAGTATTCATGGAAACTCTATAAATGCATTGTATTTTTTTACTACTGAATAACACATAGAGTGTGAATGTTTTTTAATATTAGAATTTTTCCCTTTATAAAGGTTTTCCTAGTGTATATCTTGTGTTATCTTGTGGTTTAAATCTATTTGATCTTTGCATTATGGTTAATATGTAAGCTTGTATGCATATTTTTTCTCATGGGGCTATATGGAAAATGGATTGATCATTCTGGGTATCATGCATTAATTTCCTAACAAGTGGTATAGAAGCTTTATTCATCGTTGAGGGAGGTGTGATGATGCAATATCAGATGCCAAAACCACACAAACTCAAGGTACTTCTGACCCAAACTCATCTTGGAGAAGATCAATACACAAAACCTCAACAATTCACTATTCATTTCACCAATTTCATTTATCAACTTAACAACATCCTTAATTTCCCTTAGCCATTCACAAGGAAACCATCATCTATCTCACTAAATCAGTAATCCACATCATTCTTAGACACAAAATGCAACTTAACCAGCAACTTATGACCATATAAACACAAAACCTGATTAGAAACCATCAAATCCATTCATCTCCTTCATTACCCATACTTTCATTCTTTAAACAACTCTTTTTCCAAGGAAAAAGACAACTAAACATGCATCCTTACCAAACCATCAAATCACTGTATTTACCATTTTTTGATTGCTATAGACCAATTACATATTCACAACCTACCGGCACAACAGAATTATTATCATCTTGCAATCAATCATCAATCTACTCAAAGGGCTCACATTTCTGACTCATCAAATAATCAAAGACAACAAACCTATCTTCAAACCATTAGCCAAACATATAAACATCTATGAAATCATAAATAATACCATTTCCAAGCATTACCAACAATTATTTCCGCAGTTTTAATAGGTTCATAGTTACTAGCCATCAATCTACCATTTTCTTTAGTAGCCATGCAAACACAAACTGTCAAACATAAATCTCAATGTACACCCTATCTCAGGACTGTGATAAGTGATTTGGATGCCCCTTAAGGGAATTTAAAACATATGTGAAAATAAACTTGGCTTTCTTTGGGAAACATGCTCCAAAAGTGACTATTCTCGCCTAAAATTAGGCCTAATTAGGCCAGGGTCGGCATAGGGTTTATTTATTCTCCACATTCCAAGTTCAAATACTCCTAAATAATGCTTCAAGCAGTCTTTATTTGGTTTTTACATGCTCATAACTCCATCATAAGTCCTTACTCATGGCTATTTTAACAAACCCTAGATATTTTACTCTTTAAACTATGTATTTTCATGACTATACATAGAATCTCAGTCCTAAACCCCAATCTTGCACACACAATTCTTGTTCTTCTAATCTACAACCTTGTGAATGTGAAATCATATGAAAAATAGGGAAACCTTACCAAAAATCAGGATCTTTCCACAATTAGATTGAGAGAAACATAAATCTTTAGGTCACTATTTACCCTAGGTAGGGGTTTTAACAATATTATGAAAATTTACAATAACTAGCTCTAAACATAACCAAAATGCATGAAATAAAAAAGAAAAGGAAGATGATTGGTACAACTATAATTTTCAATCATTCAACTATACTTTCATGCCCATATAGGGCTGTACAAAAGGCCTAGAATAATAGATTTTTGTAGGAAAATGCATGAAAACTATATTTCTCTTTACTTAAAATCAGAATCTCAATCGCCCCAATCAATACAAACACACATATGGCCTTTTAAAGGAATTTTCACTTGTATGGTCATCTTCCACCTACCTCCTAATGACCTAGGGCAAAAGTGGCCTTTCATCTTCCCTTGTATTTTGCAATTTCTTTCACTTTTATATTTTTACATCTTTTGCACTTTTGACATTTTTTTGCAAAATTTCATCTTTTGACCTCCTAGAACCTATTTGATAACTATATACATAGAAATGGACCGTTACATGACCTTTTTACAATGCTTTTACATGGGAAAATTCAAATATTCATTTTTTTTCCTTTTAAGGATAAGGTGCTCCTTCACCATATGAGCTCCCAAATTTTGTATAACCCTTCTTTGAGTATATATGGTGCAAATTTGAATATGTAGCAATGTTGGAAAGATTTGAGACATTTCAAGGTATGATGGTTTTGTGTAGGTTATTTTGTAGATTTGGGATTTGAAAAATATTTGGCAAAATGAGTTTCATAAATGTGCTTCATATTAGGATTTTGTAGATAAATTTTCACATATGGCCTCTTGAGACAAAACAAACCCTATCATTGTAACCTAGAGGCTTGAGAAATGAAGATCAATATAAAATTTTAGCCTATTTTGGCTACTATCAAAAAATTACCTCTACCTAGGTCATACAATCATTCGACCATTGAATTCTGTAGTGAGACATTTTTTTTAATTCCTATGCCAAAACTACTAAAAAATAAAATAAAAATAACTTTATTCCAAGGGGTTTGTAGACCCCTCATATCTAATGGTATTTCCAATAGCATTATCGATCTTGTCAATGCAACAATGGCTATTGATCTCCCCTTTTTGTAACATATGGTCAGGTTGACAAGCCTTTAGCCCCTATCCCCAACCTTTGGATCTCAATACAACCTCAATCAACTAAGGCCTTACCACTAGTACCCCCTCAAAAAATTGAAAAAGCCAATAAAAATTTAAATTAGATTAAACAAAGTCATCAAGTCCTACAAAGAGACTTTTAAAACTTGAAAATGTAAACAAATTTAAAATTGGTTTCAATTTTTCCATTGATTCCCAAACCAAGCACTACTAACCCATTTTTTCAACCAATGTACCACCATTGGAATTGGTTAATGTTAGCATGTTGTATAGACAATACCACTTTGGCCCTCCAATTCCTAAATGAGCTATTTTATTTTAGCGGGCATGAATTTTGCCCACATTGTTTTTTTCATTCCAATAGTTGTTAGAAAGTTGTCTTCGAGCACTATATAGTGGTATATGTTTAGTCATCATATTTTCCTATTTGGTGCATGAATCTAGGGATTAATTTGAGATAACTGAATGGTCATAACTTTTGCATATGAAATCATGATTTTTATTTCAAATAGGCATTGGAGAGAATTTACAGTGTAACATGGATCATGTAGATGTTTTTAGTTTGATGTGCAAAGAAGATTGTAATTTTTTTATCACTTGTAAGAGCTTGAGATTGGAGGGGTTATTACATGATCATTCAAATGATTCTTGGGAACAAACTTGTGGGAGTGTATGTCATTATGAGACCAACATCATGGTATAGTAGGTTTTTCATATTTGGTACCTCTTAATATAAGTTTGCAAGTGTTTTTTAGACTTTAGACAAGTTGATGGTGACAAGTACATAGGTGTCTTCTGGTTTGAGTACTTGGTTGATATGTATGTGAGACTAGGAGTCCTACTTTGGTAGGAGTTGACTATATAGGTATAGTGATGATTACGATTATGGTGTCATGGATATGTAGGTACATTTAAGCATTGGCACAACATGATCATGTATGTGGTTGATTGGTGGTTGTGTGGTTTGGTGTTAGGAGGTTGCTATCATCTCTTGGATGCTTGTTTGGTTCCCTAAATATGGTTACACATTTGTGGACTTGTTTGGCTAATCAATTATGTGACCAATTGATTTGGTGTTTGAGTCTTGAGTTCTACAGGATTATCTCATTTCATATCTGGGTTCTTAGGTTATTAATGTGATAATTAATTTTGTATGTCATTTTTTTAGATCTATGAGTTATGCAATTTTTAGGTATGTACAACTCATTGATTGCAATGGGATGACTCCAATGTGGATTTTTTATATCCATGAGTTTTATTTAATGTTGATACAAAAAAATTTGGTTGTCCTTGTCTATGGTCATTTGTATATTAGTGTGTTGCATTAGTATGAGAAGATGAATTATTAGAGTTCCTAGATAGTCATTTATTGGGACTCGTAGCATGTTTATCACAATAATATGAAATTTTGGTATTGATGGTTTATTTATTTGGCTTGGAGATCTTGGTTCTACTTTGGTGTTATTGGTATTACAGTTGAGTGTGTGTGGACCGTGATGATCATTAGATTATGAGATACTTTTCATGATACCATGGATATATCATATCATGATTTAGTGAGATCTTTGGTAGTGATGTGTATTCTTCACCTAAGGATGGATGATCTTTTACAATGGTTTGGTATGATGGACAAGATGCACTGGATCATGATTTGATATCTGGGTTCTTAGGTAACTAATGCGATGATTATTTTTGTGTGTGATTTTTTTAGATCTATGAGTTGTGCAATTTTTAGGTATGCACAACTCATTGATTGCAATGGGATGACTCCAATGTGGATTGTTTATATCCATGATATTTATTTAGTGTTGATGCAAAATTTGTTGGTTGTCCTTGTCTATGGTCATTTGTATATTAGTTTGTTGCATTAGTATGAGAAGATGAATGATTAGAGTTCCTAGATAGTCATTTATTGGGACTTGTAGCATGTTTATCACAATATCATAGATAGCTTGGATACAAAATTTAGTATGAAATTTTGGTATTGATGGTTAATTTCTTTGGATTGGAGATCTTGGTTCTACTTTAGTGTTATTGGTATTACAGTTGAGTGTGTGTGGACCATGATGATCATTAGATTATGATATACTTTTCATGATACCATGGATATCTCCTATCACATGATTTAGTGGGATCTTTGGTAGTGATGTGTATTCATCACCTAATGATGGATGATCTTTTACAATGGTTTGGTATCATGGACAAGATCCTAGATCATGATTCTTATGTAGTATGAGGTATTTGAAATCTTGAGTTATATTGTTAAGATATGGTTATGTTCATGTGACTAGAGATGTTGATCCTTGCTTTAGAGTATGTTTGGTATTGTCTCCTAGTTTACTCTTGATTTTTATATCTAGGTTCTCTTAAGACTAGGATATATTCATTAGAGCATGTGATCTCCTAAGGATATGTTACATCATGATATCATGATTGGGTTCTTGATTCTATAGTTGGAGCTTAGATGGTGTTCTTGTTAGTTCTCTTGATATTTAGTACATTGGTTGGATGTTCTTGAGAGCTTCATGATAGTGTGGTATTGTATTTGGAGCTTACCATGGATTGATCATTTGAATGTTCTTATCCATACTTAGAGAGTTGGTTGAGGCTGGATTTCTCTTGGGATTGGAGACATTTTTTTGAGATGAATGTACTCTTTGGAGGTTACAATAAGAAGACCAAGGATCCTACACCTGAATATAGACTTGATTTCATGGACTTGAGAGGATATTATTCTTGGAAGAGAGCCATTGTGACTTGGTATATCTTGGAGGAGCATTCTCATTTCCAACTCTTGGTCTACTTAGCATATTATCTTCTAATAGGTGTATAGGCGTGAATTTTCACCTCTTACACAAATTCCCCTTTTACACTTCCTCACCTTAGAAAACCAAATCCGAATGAGAAATTTCACATCAACCCACTGCCTTCGTTCCACTTGGCAACTATCTTTCACGTTGGTAGAAGAATAACTGTAGAGGACACCTGCGCAGCACATAGAC
Source organism: Sequoia sempervirens (assembly GCA_007258455.2). Taxonomy (NCBI): domain Eukaryota; kingdom Viridiplantae; phylum Streptophyta; class Pinopsida; order Cupressales; family Cupressaceae; genus Sequoia; species Sequoia sempervirens. The sequence continues at coordinate 260,655 of VDFB02281291.1, forward strand.
ATCCACATGGCACACTTACGTCCCTGATGGATTCTTGCATCTGAAGCTAGAAGAAATGTTACATTTCCCATTGGGGTCGATTTGTAATGCCCCTCTTTGACCAACTGACCTGAATATGGCCATTTTTCTCATCCTACCTTCAAAAACACTCTTCCTTCATGCATTTCATCTTCTTCACAAGCTCTAGCAATCTCTCTTAGCATTCTCAAGCATTCTCTTAGCATCCATCACACCCAAGCAACACTTTAGCACTCCATAGCAGTAGCAACAACACTCCATCAACTTCATAGAACAAGTGTGGAACAACACCATTGTAGCAGGGGCTTGATTCCTCTCTTTTTCTCCTCCATTAGCTAGTGAGTTCTTGGTGGTGGTAATGATTTTCACTCCTCTCCTCTATGATTTTTTTGAGTAGCACATTACTATTTTGTAGTGTTTATTGTGTTCTTTATTGCCTTTCCTCCTTTATCATACTTTTCTCTATCGTTGCTATCTTGGTTGTCCGTGGAGGTGGAAACACCAAAATAGGGGTCTGACTGAGGCAAACCCCTATACAACCCCCCAACAATTTTCCTCCTTCTTGTGTGTAGGTGGACGAGCATTTGGAGCTAGCTGGCGAACAAGCTTTTTGTGAGATCATCTTTGTCACCCTATCTTTAATATATTTGTTTTTATCATATCCGTTTGTACTTCTCTTACTTTATAGTTTTGTTTTGCTCCCTTAGAAACTATTAGCTAGGTTTTCAGCTTGTTTTCTGTAAGTTCCCATTGTATTTTTGGTCCTCTGGTCGTATGGACGCTAGCACACTTGAGAGACACCAGCATGTCGCGCTGTCGTCCCAGAACCACATCTTTGTTCTTGGGTAGAGAGCTACCTGAGGCACAGTGTTGAACCTGAAAACTGGCTCACCTAGCCCCATTCTGAGGTTTAGGTCTGTAGAGTGATTAGAGGACCTTACAGTCCTCATCATTCTCATCCCTCATTTCAAGACAAACCCTTTAGAGTGAGGTAAGTTAGGGCAGCCTTCCACTCTTGGCTCTCTGTGACCTGGGGCTTTGAACGTGGTTGGTCCCCCTCTCTTACAATAGATATTTCCCATCCTATTTTTAGATACAATTGTATTTATTAGTTATCTTCTTGTGGATATATATCTTAAGCTTTGGTTGTTATTTTTTTAGGGCTCATTTGAGGGGGTTTTAGCATTGTTATTTCCTTATGATGTATGATTTTTCTTATGATTCCATATATGAGGATCATAGGAGATGTTTGTTGGGATTATTCCTTATTTTAGGAATCTATATAATTTTGATTTTTATCTTAAATAGTTAGGACAGGCTTACATCCATGTTGGTTCTACATGATACATATTATTCATTTGATCTATGAGATTGATTGATTAGGTGTTGTTGAGGCTTTTATTTGGGCTTGTAAAGGAAATTATTTTGGGTTTCCAAGGAGATCATACTTGACATAGCTTACAACTAAATGAGATATTGGTATAAGGGCATGCTATGAAGGTTTTCTCTTTATTCTATAGATTTTTCTTTGAGTTTCATGTTCATATGATTTGGGATAGTTATGGAGACATTTTGTGAGAGAGTATGCAACTATTTATGGTGTATGTGTGGAATGTTGTGATAGTTTTGGGTGCTACATGGTTTTAATTATTAGCCACACCTTAGTTTGAGTGTTGATTAGTAAAATTTGTATGCGATGATCTATTTTTAGAATTTATTTTACCCATGTAGTAGGAGTTCCAAGATATGTATGTTCTTTATTGACAAGTTTTACATAAGGATCTTGTGATTGCATTTAATGGGTTGTATATATTGTTATAATGAGTTTACTTATATTTTTGATACCTAGGAGTTATGGATGGTTGGATGTATTATCTTATGTTGTGGATGGTATTTCTAGTCATGTGGGTTTCTTGCTTTAACAACAACTTGGAGCCTTTTTATCACTTGGAATTGATGCTTGTATTATTTGGATTAGTGTATCTTCACCTTGTCTTGTTCCTTTTCTTCCATAGGTGGCATGGATTAGAGGAGTTCTTGCTTGAGATGATGGTCACCTTGATTTTATTATAGCTATTTTGATAGATAATGAGAGCATGCTATAGATTCATGTGGTTTCATGTATGGCTATGATGATGTATTTCATTGATTGAATTTTATGCAATGCATACAACAACTAGGAGAATGTTAGGAAAAGGGTGTCATAGATTTTGCACAAGAATGAAATATTTGAATTATATAAAATAAATATAAATATTTGTGGTGCATCCAGGTAATGTGTTTAGCCACATAAAATATTTATTTAGTTTCACTTTTAAGGTTGTATGTAGCAATGGGTTAGCTATTTTATGTGTAGGAGACATAGAATAATTAATTATTATTGGAAAAAAAAATTAATATTGTGAAAACTTAGTATCAAAAGGTATATGAGGGGTCAATAATTTTGTGTACTCATGGTTTTCAAGTACACAAAAAAGATGTACTTGATCAAAGACACATATAATTAGATCCAACACTTTATTCCAAATAATTGAATATTATAGCCTCTCACAACACTCAATTTATAGATTAATGGTTGCATGTTCTCTCATGACCATTATCAATCATTTATTACACAAATTTATTCTTCCAAGTCTTTTTCTAAATTGATTTTTTTCCTTAGATCATACTTCATAATCACATTAGCTAAGCTTATTCAAAAACATCTCATTGATTGCAAGTGGTTGTATTCTCTCAAAAATCATAATAATGATTACACCTTATTACTCTTCCAATCTTATTCACAAAAACAACTCATGATATCCTATCATTAAAATTTTATTCTTATTCACATGTTTTGATTGTATACTATCTAATTATATCACTATTCTTATTGACATGTTTTAAATGTATACTAGCTAATTATAATTATTGTATATTTTAAATATTTATATTTTCTAAGACTATAAATTGATTATATGCTAAGATGTGAGGTATTTTATTAAAAAATAAGAATTATTTAAATTGATTTTACAATAAGAGATTATTCAATCAATAATGACTATAAACTTAATATGAAACTTTTCACAAACTAAATCAATTTAAATAACTTAATTTTAAACTAATCACATGATTTAAACTACATAGACTTGACTTAAATTGACTTTACTAAGTCCCATATATATAATATCTATTGACTTTTGAAATAAAAGAAAAATGTATAGTTGAACTATTATAATTTATTAAAAAACTATACAAGATAGTCAAATAAAATAACTGCAAAGGTTGGCCATATTTATCATGGAGTCAAATGATGGATAAGATTGGATTGACAAAAGTTGCTTGCAATTTTGTCAGCCACTTGCAATTCAACTCAAAAGATTTTCTTTTATGGTATAACATGAACTCAGTCTGTATGAATAGTTGCCCTCAACCTTTAAGTCATTCACGTGCAGAGACTTCAATTTTTCAATCTGAAACAGATGGGATTGACTGCAGAAAGATTTGAGAGCCACTACAAACGTCAATGAAATTAATGCCCTGACTTTAGAGAAGTAAACACAAAATGAAACAAATACAGACCAAAAATCTGGTCATTCAATCCTTGATGTGTGATTATAAATACCCATCTTTGTGAAGGTAATTTTGCAACACTACATTTGGGTGTGCAATATTTTGTTTTTCTGAGAAACAAAACTGTTTGAATGGGCAGACAATTGACAGCCATAATCCTTCTAGTATTGGGAATGACAATAGTTCTATCTGACTGCCGTCTGCTTTGTAAGTTACTGATTTTCTGATGCCTTGAAATTGTTTTTTCTTCATATTAGGAGTCACACGTATTATTTATAATCATTTGGATGGTTGTATTCCACTACAGATGATGGAGAGATGGATGCAATACAGAAATGCCAATTGTCACAGGTATAACACATTAGTATCATGTTATTATTGTAAATTTAAACATATTGAAGGGGAGGAGTTAATTTTCTGACATTGTGTGTTGTTGATGAAATAGGGGAATAAGAGCAAGGTAGGAATAAAAGTAGAATTTTTCATTCAAAATGAAGTAGGCTTTGGGCGTGTATTGGAGGGAGATGATGACACGTCTCATTTTAGACATGGAAGGAGATGATAACATTTTTCATTTTGGATATCATTAGAAGATATGTTAAAGTAAATAGCTTATAAATTGGAAATAATATTTCAATGTGTCATTAACTGGTTAATAGACACAAATATGTACAAGCATGTTACCCGAATAATGTGTGCTTATACTTTTGTTTGTTGTGTCTAGGTTGGCTCCAGAACAATATGTTATATATTGTTGCTTCTTCTTATCCTTGTACTTCGTGTGAATGATATAGATGCTTTAAAATTTGGTATAATTGATTTTTAAAAAAATTTACTCTTGTTTCTATGCTACTATATAGAGGGCTTTAGAGTTGAATCATATGTTGGCATGTTCTTGTGTGAAGAAAATATATGCTTAAGTTTTTCCTTGGTTTCAATTTTAGATGCATTGCAAAAGGATTTTCTCAATGTTTCTAAAGTGAGGAACTCTATTTTTTGGACAAATAATAGACAATAATTCATGTGTGTATTTGAATACTTTGTGTTGCTCAAGGGTTTTCTCATGCAAGTGTGCAAAGTATTCATAGAACTCATTGATCTAGCATTTAACTAATTTTTTATTTTTTGTATGTACTAAAACTTCATGTATCTTCCCCATAGTGTTTAAGAGATTTTTATTCCTTTTACAAAATGCTCACAAAAGGAATATTGTATCTATGTTGTCCATTATGGTCCCTTTCATATGGTTTTCCCAACCATTGATCTAGTAGTAATCTCATTTGTGTTCTTTAAGTTGTAACATCCTAAAATATTAGAAGAGATAAATATTTACCATTAAATAAAAGTTTAGTTGAAGCATATGATGATTTCCCATTTCTCAAAAAATAAAAGATATCAAATGACAATGTTGGCCATTAGACCAAAATTTGATCACCAATTTTTATTGGACTATTGCCCCAAAAAATTTATGGTCATAAACTCATATACCCTTTGTCAATTCTTGAAAAAAAAAAAGCTATTTGATTTCCTCATGATGAATAGCTTATGCTTCTTAATTTTTTATAAAAATCTATGTTGGAATTAGTATTCAATATTTTCTATACCCGATTTTAACTTTTTGTTTCCCAATTCAACTAAACCTTCTTCCAAAATACAATCTAGTGAGACTTTATCATCTAACTCGTAAAGATATTATGGTTGAAATTGCAAATCTATTCAAATATTAACAATTGAAAGAATAAAATACAAATATAAATAAAAAATCTTCATAGAAAACAGGGATGCCCCTAGAGGTGAAAGAAATCCACTAGTATAAGGAGATTATTTTATCTCTATAGATGCCTTGAGGCATAGTGAGAGGAAATTTTCTTCTAAAATTTCCATCCTTAACCCAAAGAGAAGCAATATCATACCTCCAAACCCTAATACATCACAAAAACATTTTTTATCATTTATTTAGAAAATTAGAAATTATAGAAAAGTTATTGTTGATTTTAAAAAGATTAAACCATTAGCATCAAGTGTAATAGGGTTAGTTTTATCTTTGATTCTCGGCACTTCCCCAAGGGGGCTTCAAGGCTTGAGGGAATGAGAAACCACATTGATGAGGGGGCATGTCATAAATTTCTAACCAACATAGAATAATTTTTATAATTATTTTCTCAAAATATAGCTAAGGATACAAGGTGTGTGCAAACAGATGGGGGACAAAAAAGTGGCCACAAGCACCTTTTGGTTCATCCAATACCTAACGAGAGCATGTTATAATATGCTTGCATTATTTCAAACATAAAAGAAAATTTTCAAAAGGGTTGACCTCATTTGAACTTGTCCTCTCACCTTCTCAACAATAAATAACAAGCAAGGGAAAGCACACACATATTATGGAGTTGACCAAACCATTTCTGAAATTCCACCATAATGTCCACGAGGTAAAGGAATTAGGCTTTTTTAGTTGTTAGTGTAAAAACTAAATGAAATAGTAATTTAGGAATAGTTTTGATTCAATTTTGTTTAATTTCCAAGAATTGAAAATCCCTCGCTGATTCATGAAAATCGTAATTCACCAATTCATGAAAACCTTGGTGAAGAACAACCTCAACAAATTCCTACAAAAATTCATTGACATCCTCCTAGGACACAATAAAACCCCCTAGGGAAAATTGAAAAGAATAAAAAATAACTTCAAACATTAACTGAAATGTTGAGAAATCTAAGTGGAACTAGTTCACATTAGTCTACCCTTGCCACTTCATTGGAATCTATCATCTCTCACATAGATTCCATAGGTTTCCAAATTAACATGTGGTAAAACAAGAGGGAAGAATAAATACAATTATATGCCAAAAATTTATAATATGAACAAGTAAAAGAAAAAATATTGAAATTTAATTTCTATGCATTTTTTATTGATCCACGAACCAATGCACCTAGATGCATAGTACTTGCAGGAGGTTCCCTATCCACCGGTACCAATACCAAGGAATAAAGGAATTTTTTTGGAGAGGTGGTGGATAATCTTTGACCATCTTTCATACAACAACAATGATGTCCCAAATATTTTTTGAGGAAGCTCTATTGCAAGTTTTTCCTCAATGAAGTTATAAAATAATTTGACATGGATGACTTATATAGAAGAGGAAAAGGCTCTACATAAGGTAGAGATGGGGCACATGATGCTCATGACTAGGGATTCCAAACATGTGAATCAGAGTGTTGAGGTGAAGACTCTACAGTCCATCAACTCCCTCACATAGGTATTGCTATAACACCACAACCCTTTTGAACAAGGTGATGAGGGCAAGGCTCCTAGGTCTTGACAATCACCTCACATTTGCTAAAACTATGGGTCTATCTATGATTATGGGTCCAATGATACTTAGGATGTGCAAGGACATATGATATGATGTTCATAGATGAGTTGTTGGATAAGACATTTCGCATTGATGGATAGGTAATTTCAAATAAGGTTAAATTCAATTTGTACAATATTTCCTTTTTAAATTTAAAATTAAATATATTTATCTATGATGATTGAAAAGTAATGTAAATTGTATGTAATAAAATTTTAAGGTTAGAGTATTCATCGTGCATCTGTCAACCATTTAGCTCCTAATTTTGTGGTCATGTTGAGTCCACGGGTATGTAATTAGTAAAGAAATAATAAATATAGTACATGTAAATATTGTCCTTTACATGAATGAAAATCTTAAAATTCATATTTGATGATGAACAGGTGGATGTTGGACCTTCAGCATCATGACCTATTGGTGAGAGTGGAGATACAAGTTTCATTGAGGTAGGCTTTAATATTTGTAATCATTATTTTTTATAAACAATGTTAGGTAGATTTTGGAAAAATAACATTATTCTATTTTTATTTGATGGCATCAATTCAAACTCCTCTTGATATTCATGGAACAATGGAGGTAGGCATTGTTGTGCAACATTTTTATCTTCAATGCCTTTGATAGAGGTATGAGCTAGATTAGTAAATTTTATATTCTATTTTTTAATCCCACATATATTAGTGTAAATTTGAATGATATTCATTTATAATCTTACTTGTTTCTTGATGCTTCTCATGGGGGGTCAAAAATCCAATTTGTGCACCTACCCCTTAAACAAATGATTGAGATCAATTATCAAAGTTTGTGGTAGTGATTATTCACTTATATTTCATTGTATATTTCATTTTTTTATATACTTTTTTATTGTATTAGGTGGACATCCAAAAAAATGTAGAGTAGAGGTCAATTCAATGGGTTCAAAATTAATAGACATCACTTTCCTTTCCATTTACTTGACAAAAAAAATATCAAATATTCCATCCCAATCCATGTATGGATAATTATATTAAGGATTTTTTGTATGCCTATATGGCTTTCTTGTACACATTTTTTTTATTGAGATTGTAGAGTAGGGGGATTCATTACTCATGAGTCCCTTGATTTCTAAGAGATTCCTAGGGAATGAACTACCCTAAACTACCTTAGCTTAGCTAAATGAAGAAATTTCAAAGGACTGAAGATAGAATATCAAAAAAGGAAACAGACATAAAACTTCAAGAATAGAGTGAGATCACTGAGGTTCCTGCCATAGAAGGAAAATATCTTGGCCAAAAGGATGGAAACATAGGAGCGGGACACCAATGTGGTGCACTAAAGTCCCAGAGGTGTGTTGGCATCCTATACAGACAGAGAATTGATCCTCCAGATAAAAATGCAAAGGATCTACTAATTATCTTAGATCTAAGATTTTCTTTATCTACCGAATTAAAAAAAAGCAGGAAAATGATGATAAATGACAAGGAAGGTAGAGAACTAACTTACAAAGAGTCCAATGTGACAAAACATTCCTTCAAGCCCTACACAAGCAACCTACACACAAGGTGAATGAGGAAAAATGTTGGGGTGATTTTGGGGCTTGTAGTAATCAAACCCTTGTTTTGGTGTTCCCACCTCCACAAACCACCAAAAATATAGAGAGAAATAGATACACAAAAAAGTAGACAAAAAGTGATAAAATCCAACCCCACTCAAGGAGGAGAACCCATATCATGAAGCAAATATACAATAGATAATCTATTCACAAATAGACAAGAAGCAAGAGAGTGTTACCAATAGTATGTGGCCCCATCTTGGCTTAATACACACATAATTGAGCTCTTGAAAGAGATCTTTGGTTTTCAAAGGGACCTCATTCCTACAGAGCTTCCTTGTAGAAATGAGATTGAGAGAATAAAAGAGCAAAAAGAGAAAGTTTGAAAGAGAGAGAGATTGAATGTAAGAATGAATGAGAGAATAACATGAAAGAATGATTTTTGTGTAGATGCATGGGTGGGAAGAGCCATTACTATCAAAATCTGACCACAAATACATGTGTCATGAGTCAAATATTCTAAGATTCCCTATTTGAACTCATAAAAACATAGGGATGCTAGCACTCTATGCAAACATCTGTGCACGGTGCAAGCATCCAACTCACCATTTTGTGAGAAACGAGGTGGTGGACCATTGTTGCTTCATCATTGGCCCTTATGACTTGTTGAAATCATGAAATTCCAACTCATAAGGTTCTTGTAATCAATGCAACTAGGCGCAATAAATGCAAGGGTCGAATGCACAGATGCGAAATTGCTAAGGGGTGAAATTTCATGACATTATAGAAATATAACATTGTATACATATATGACTTTGTTGTAAACCTACATGCCTTTCCTCTATATGCATTATTGTTTCACCAACATATAACATTGTATGCCTATGTGGATTTTTTGTGAATAAATATTTTTTTTACCAATGTTTCCTACATTTTCTATAAAATGAGGGCTTAGTTAAGTAGTTTGTTACCCATTTTTTTACTGGAGTGTTGCTATGCTGCCAAAATTTTGAGTGAGCACACAACCCATCACACATTATGGGCACATCTACACAATTGGAGGTTTTCTATGCTGGTTTGAGCTCCTTATCACCCTATCTTGAGTTTTTTGCTTTTTTTTAGTCTTTTGCTTGATTTTCTTGCATTTTAAGTAGATTAAAAACACTGCACACATTTCTTCCATGCCCAGTGGGACCCCCATCATGGGTCTACTTTCACGTTTTTGTGTTGTTTCACATTTTGCAAGTTTGGGTTTCAAACACAGGGGTGAATCCACCACCTATGGGAAAATCCACCTGATACAGGGGTGATTATGCACTTACATAGGTGAACACACATGTACACCCTTCCTTTAGAGGGGAAAACTTGTGACCACTAATCCAGAAAAACATTTTCAGAGGCAAATATGCTCAAGACAAGTTAATGGGTGAACTTGTTGAAGGAAAAGGTGATCCTAATCAAGTCACAACAGTGGACATGCATACGCCTCTTCACTCAACAAGCAATTATGATCCCGCCCACCTGGAAGAAAGATGATCTTGTATCTAAGAGAAAGGTGAATCTACTCTACACAAGGGTGATTCTGAGGTAATCCAAAATGTAAAATTTTTTGATTTAAGCCTTCATTAGGTTTCAGGTTTGGGTACTAATTAGCTGACTTGTTCATTTTTTCTTGTGAGTTTTTACTAAATTTTTTGCAGCTTATCGTATGCCCAAGATCAGAGGTCAAAATTACTAAATTGTGTGTTGCAAGATGAGCGATCAAAGCCCCTTAGATTTGTGTGTTGTTTTTCATACTAGTTAGGCACACGTAGATTTAATTAAAGGGTCAATTAATCTTGTTTTCTATGTTTGGGAGTGTGTTGTTGACCTATGCTCTCCCCTTGCACCATACAGTGAGCCTAGGTGATAAAAAATCACAACTTGTTCCAGCCAAATTGATTCCACCTAGGGAGCACTAGTATGCGGATGCACTCCCCTTGCGCTACATACGAGCCTGGGGATCATAAACATCTAGTACTTCATGCCCTTTAGTGAGACTTTCCTAGGATTTCATCACTCGGGGGACGATCTCGACCACATGTTACCGGCAAGGTATATAAAGGGGGGAGAGCTAAAGTTGTACCCCAATCCGGTCACGTCATGTCTAGCGAAGCATCGAAGCTAGGGTGATACCTAGATAAGACATGCAAGGTTGGTCCAAGTTTCCAGTACCTTGTTGGGGCTCCCAATCCAAGCTTGTGATGGGCTGGTGTTCACGGTTGTGCCTCATGCACCCTCCTGGTGTATCAAGTAATCCCTAAAGAGCTTGTGTAGCCCAGTTTAATAATCGTGTTTATCTGCGGCTTGGTGTAGTGCGGGGGATATGGATTGTACCTTGAAGTTACTCACCACGTAATCCCTTAGGTTGAGATAGAAATCCTCATGGTGAACTATGATAGTTCCTGAGTGAGAGAGTGAAGGTGAGTCTATGGCATCTATTGATGACCCTATGTCACTTAATCTCTAGCTATCCACCTTCGTGAGAAAGGGTGATCCAAAGAACCACCTTGGTATCATGGAGTATTAACCTTGAGGTGTACCCTCAAGGTGGTGGTCCTACATAAAGTTTGTATTCCCTTATTACTTATTTTAGGATTCTGTTGTCTAGTGTGTCTTCTTGTGATATACCAGTGCTTGTCATCAGTCTGAGTCAGTCCCAAGCCATTGCTTATTTTGTGTTGTTTGGATCCTTTTCCATAGTTTTCCCCTACCCTCAGTGGCGATTTTTCTTCTTGTAGGGGCGAACTTGCATTGTGGATAGGAAATCCTACCCTAGAAAGGGTGAATCTATGTCATATTCTAGTATGATCATCCCAATAGGTGAACCTGCTTTTTGTCAAGGGTGAATTCGTCGGGGGTCTCTTAGATAAGTGACCTGCATCTTCCTATTTCTAGAATAGGTGATCCTATCCATAGTATAGGAAATTTTGTGTTTGATTCTCCCAATCCTTCGTTTGTACACCCCCTAGGATAGGTTAACTTTCCCTCCATAGGGGTGATCCTGTGTCGAGTCTATACCATACTTGTCCATACATCTAAAGAGATAGGTGATCTTGATCCCCTAATAGGCATTTCTGCATCTTTTCTATACACCTTTGAGATAGGTTCCTAACATAACTTTCACACCACATGACTTCCCCCTTAATAGGGAGAACTCTCCTCTTTACATCCCCACATAGGTCAATGGTAACATTGTAATTGGTTTTATGGTTGACCCTACTAGTAGGGTTAATGTTATCATAGAGGAGACACTCTTTATTAATAGTTTTTGTAAAGAGAAATATGATTTTAAGGCTACAATCCGCAATCATGAAGGCCTTTCTATACCACCTATCAGTTCTATTTCTTTCACGGTCTTGGTTGCACCTAAGTCTATTGATGTTCCATTTTTTGAGATTCCTAAATCTGACCTATTTAGAGGGATACTAGGCATTCCATGACTAGTTTCCATGAATGTGGTCACATCAATGGTCCACAAGTGTTTGAAGCTTCCTCATGATGGCACAGTGCACACTATTCATGACACTAGGTATAAACCACTTGTTTCACGTGGGGAATTTTTGTTAGATCATTCTTGGCCTGCTCTGATTGGACCTTTACTACCCCATGGATATTTATTCTATAGGAATTATTTTAAGTATAATACTAGAGTATTGGCCCCTAATTTTTTCTTTCCTCCTTCATCTCATGTTATTTTTATAAAGGAATCTATGCATGCACATCAATGTGTTTTGTCTTTTGTGCCTTCTTTCTCGAGGGTTATAGACAAGCATGAACCCATGGATAGACCATATTGTACTGAGGTTTCACATCTTCCAATGGTGCCCTTTGTTCCTTCTACTATTCCTATCACAACAAAAGGAAAGACATCCACATTTGTGAATTCTAAGCCTCAAGTTTTCCAACTCCCATTTTTTCCTATGATCCCTTGCCCTACCTTGTATGGTAAGGGGAAGCATGAAATTGGAGTTATTTCTTCTCATGTTGCTCCTATGTCTCATCCCTCAAGGCCTTGTCCAATTCCTCCACCTATTTCCAAAGTAGAGAAAGGCAAGGAACCCATGGTCGAGACTAGGATCTCTATTTCTATGGCACCTCTTGTTCCCCATAAGGAGCTTATTCTTTCATTAGTAACGGCTGAAAAAATTACTCCTTCGATGGAGCAAGAGACCCTAAAATCTTCTCAGGATTTTGTTCCTATTATTCATAACCATCAGAACCAAATTGTGCATGAGCATAAGCGTCATTGATGGGAATTGGCCCGAGAGCGTGCTACCTTGTAGAAGACTGAGGATGAGCCTTTTGTCTTTGTTTCTGCTTTTGTCTAATTATATTGGTTTTATTTATGTTCTTGTTTCTATTTTTATTGCTTCAATTTTTCTTCTAGCTTCCTTGATGGATCTTGATGAACCTTACCCTGAGTGGGTACAAGTGTTCATCATTCCCTCTTCAGAGCTTCTTTTGATCACTTCTTTACTTGATCTTCCTCCTTTTTCTCAGACCATGGATATGCTTCACATGAAGTTCATATCTACTGTGAATCCTTCTACTTCTTCCCTTTCTTCCACTTCTAATGTGATGGTTTTGCATCCTCCTCTTAAGCATAAATTAGAGCATGACCTATTTTCAAGGACGGTCATAAAAAGTCTTCTTCATCTTCTCTACCTCGATATAGTTTGGTTTTTTTGGTTTTTGTGATAGAGGAGTCTTATTCTTCCTCAGAGTTTTTCAATGTCCCTCTTCTAAAGGTTGAAAATGACTCACCAATTTCTCAAGGTCATTTTGTTCAATCACTACACTCCACTTTAGAGAAATGAATGTGGGACTCACTGGAGGATATTTTGACTCTATCATCCATCTTTGTTAGATCGATGATGTTAGCCTCGTAGAAGATCTTGGATAAGGATGTTCATGTGGCCTCTTCCTTGGATCTTGTTGTAGGAAAGTCACTCAACACTGCTCTTACTATCCTCCCTCTATGATCTCATCCTCCCTCCCCTTATGATGATCTAGATTAGAAGCATGATGACTTGTTAGAGGTGTTTGACTAGATCAATACCTCTTTTTATCTTTAGATTAGATTTATGTTTTTTTTGTGTTCCCTTGCACTTATTTTTTATGTTTCCACTCTCCCCTAGAGGACCCTCTATACCCTTGTAGGTACTTGGATACATGAGATAAAATCTATCATACCTTCTTCTATATGTTTCATCATAGATTCTATTTGTAGTAAATTAATTTTCTTTTCACATTGGGGATGACACAAAGTGTTAGGGAATTTAGGAATCTTTCATGTTGGCCTGAATTTTTATGTCTTCATGTTCTCTTCTTCTCATTCCAATCTATTTGGGAGTTGATGACAGTTCATATAATTTACCCTATACTTGTATCCTCTTGTGCTTTCAATCTATTTATCTCTTAGTTTTTCTAATGTTGTGGATTCTATGTGTTATCCCTTGTGCAATAGCATTCCATGGATAGATCTCACTATGTATGTCAAGACACAACATCTCTCTCCCTATCTTTACCTTTCTTCTCCTTAGAATGACTTGTGCTCCTCTATGTATCACATATCATTCTAAAGGGGGGCTACCATATTAGGTTATTCTTATTTTTTTCAAAAATGTTTTAATATGTCTTAAAACTCTTGGTGTCTTATGATCTCATCATCTAGCTTAGGGGAAATCCGATTAGACTTATATTTTTTGTGATTGTCCTACAATGTAGTTTGCAATAGCCACATTCCTATCAGCTTGTTGTATGGTCTCTAGCATAACACAGCTTGCTAGCCATCTTTATATCTAATTAGGTTTATCATGTCTATTTTTTTATTTTTTGTCTAACATGTTTATCTGTAGCTAACATGTGTATGGTGAATTGGCAGTAAACTTTGTAGGATAAAAGACCCATGTCCTCTTCATGTCCTCACTTAGCTTTAAAATTGTATATATAGCATCACAGACCTATGTCCTTTTCATCGTGGGTATATTCTCTTCAACCTCTTTCTCTCTACTTTAGCTTATATCTACTAGAATGCACATGCTCACTAGAGTAGGGACAAAATGTATTATTGTAAATTACATCCTATACAATTTCACATCCCATGATCCTCCCCTTTAGATAAATTAAAGACAATAATGTAATGTTCCTTTTATCCAACTTTAATTTATTCCTTAATTTTTTAGCCCGTTATTTCCCATTGTTAAGTCATATTTATGTCTAGGATGAATGTGTGATGCACGGATGTTTGTGTACCATAGGAATGTCCCAAATATATTCTTGATTTTAGTAGTCGTTGAAGTTATGCTTCCCACCTATCAATGAATGTAATTCCTTTGCTAGCTCATAGAAATGTTGGGATGACTCCTACATGCATAAACCTCCCTAAAACACTTCATTTTGGATCCTCTCTCTATACAACAAGGAATTTCACAAGCTCTTCATTCTCTCTTGGTGTTTCTTTATCATAGTCACTTATTTTCCTCCATTCCACCATATCCATTGTATCTTCTTGCTCGTATAGCCATACTACATTGAAACTTTGGTATTATAAGCATATTTATCTCAATCTTGGAGATTACAGCCTCTCCCTTTTGGCATTCTCATTTTTCTAAAGGAGTGTAACTGTTATTTCTTCATTGTATTGTCTTTTAATCTAGTTAGTATACTATTCTAGTATATAATTTCTTCTTCTATCACGTCTATTTCATTTATCTCCATCATATCTAGTTATCCATGGAGGTGGAAACACCAAAGCGAGGATTTGACTAAGGTGAATCCATAAACAACCCCAACATTTTTCCTTGGTCTTATGTGCATAGGTACTTAAGATATTTTTTTATTGGAGGCTTCATCTCTTAGTTATATATGAGTATTTTAATATTCCTTTCCTCTTAGTTTAAATTACTTTAATTTCTATTATTCTCTATTCTTTTCTTGCATTTTAAGATTTTTTAGTTATCAGAACTGTTAGTACAACTACTTTATTGTTTACTAAGGCATGCATTCTCAATTTTTTGTCTATACGAGACCAGTGCACCACATAGATATCTCCATGCTTCACTATCGTCCTTGGTCGAGAGCTCATCAATATTCCTAGAAGACCAATGTGACCTACTCTTTCAATTTTTGAAACTCTCACCTTTTAATTTTGCATAAAACATAAACATACACTCTTCATCATTTCATCTTGTCACCTAAGCTAGGTGTTTTGAGGTAGTTGAGGGTCATTTTCTCCTTGAGACCTTGTCATCTTGATAATAGAAAATCCCCTCGTCTACACTTGTATCATGGTTTAGAGTGATCTTTGGCAGTGATGTGTATTCATCACCTAGTGATGGATGATATTTTATAATGATTTGGTATCATGGAAAATCTCTTGTATCATAATTCTTATGTAGTATGATTGATTTGACATCTTGAGTTATATTGTTAAAAGATAGTTATATTCATGTGAAGTGAGATGTTGATCCTTGGTTTTAGAGAGTATGTTTTTTATTGTATATTGGTTTACTCTTGATTCTAGAATAGATTTGTTGCATTATACAAGTTCTCTTATGACCAATATATATTCATTAGAGCATGTGATTTCCTAAGGAGATGTTAGATCATGATATCATGATTGGGTTTCTAATTTTGCAGTTAGATCTTAGATAGTGGTCTTGTTAGTTCTCTTAGTATTAAGTACATTGGTCATGCACTTGGGAGCTTCATGATAGTGATTTGGAGCTTACCATGGATTGATCATTTGTAGGTTCTCTGGATACTTGGAGACTTGAGTGAGGTTGTATTTCTCTTATGATTAGAGACATTTGTTGAGACAGTTACTCCTGGGATGTTTTAATAGGAAGACTGAGGAGCCTACACCTGTATGAGGACATGAGTTCATGGACTTGAGAGGAGATTATTCTTGGAAGAGAGCCATTGTGACTCAGTGAATCTTGGAGGATAATTCCCATTCCCACTCTTGGTCTACTAAGGATATTATCTTCTAATTTAGGTATTTTCCATCTTATTTTTAGATACATTCCTCTTTATTCTTTATCTTTTTGTGGATATAGATCTTAATTTTTGGTTGTTATTTTTGGAGGGTTCATTTGAGGGTTATTTAGCATGTTTATCTCATTAATTTCATATGATTTGTTTTATGATGTTAGTTATGAGGATCATAGGAGATGTTTGTTGGGCTTATTCCTAGCTTTGGTAATAGATATTTTGAGTGTGATCTCCCTTGGTTAAGAGAGTCTTACATCCATGTTGGTTCTACATGATACATATATTTCATTTTATCTATAAGATTGATTGATTGGCTATTGTTGAGTCTTTCATTTGGGGTTGTGTAAAGGAGGTCATACTTGAAATAGATTAGCATTTTGAGTTGTTGGTAGAAGGGTGTGATATAATTTATAGGTTTTCTCTTTTTATTCTATGGCTACTTCATGTAACTTTTCATGTTCATATGATTTGGGAGAGTTATGGTGACATGTTGTGAGAGAGTATGTGGATATTTATGTTGCATATGTGGATCATTGTGATTTTTTTGGGTGGTAATGGTTTTGATTATTAACCAAACCCTAGTTTGAGTGAACATGATTGGTAGACGTGGTATGCCATGATCTATTTTTAAATTTGATATTACCCATGCAGTGGGATTTACTAGATGTGTATATTCTTTATTGACATGTTTTATATAAGGAGCTTGTGATTTTGGTTTATGGGTTGTATATATTGTTGGCAGGAGTTTACTTATGTTATTGATACCTACGAGTTATGGATGGTTGGATGTATTAGTGTATGTTGTGAGTGTTATTTTATTCATGTGGGTCTCTTACCTTTGACAACAACTCAAAGCCTTTATTGTCACTTAGATTTGATGCTTGTGTTCTTTGGATTGGTGTATCTTCACCTTGTCTTATTCCTTTTCTTCCATAGGTGGAATGAACGAGAGGAGTTCTTGCTTGAGATGATGGTCACCTTGGTTTTATTGCAATTATTTTGATGGATCATGAAAGCATGGATGACATGTATTTCATTAATTGAACTATATGCAATGTATACAACAACTCGGAGAATGTTAGGAAAATGGTGTTGTACACTTTTCACAAGAATAAAATATTTAGATTATATAAATAATTAAAATAATTAGAAAAATGTTCAGAAAATGATGTTATACACTTTACACAAGAATAAAATATTTAAATTATATTTTTGGTGCATTTAGTTGATGTGTTTAGTCACATCAAGATAGTCAAATAAAATAACTTTGGACGTTGGCCGTATTTATTATGGATTCAAAATGACGGATAAGATTGGATTGACGGAAGCTTGCTTGCATTTTTGTCAGCCACTTGCAATTCAAGTGAGAAGATTTTAATTTATGATCTCACATGAACTCAGTTTGTATGAACAGTTGCCCTCAACCTTTTAAGTCATTCACGTGCAGAGACTTCAATCTGAAAGCGATGGACTTGGCTGCAGAAAGCTTTGAGAGCCACTACAAACGTCAATGAAATTAATGCCCTGACTATAGAGAAGTAATCACAAAATGAAATAAATACAGACCAAACATCTGGTCACTCAATCCTTGATGTGTGATTATAAATACCCATCTCTGTGAAAGTAATTTTACAACACTACTTTTGGGTAAGCAATATTTTGTTTTTCTGAGAAGCAAAACTGTTTGAATGGACAGACAATTGACAGCCATAATCCTTCTAGTATTGGGAATGACAATAGTTCTATCTGACTGCCGCCTGCTTTGTAAGTTACTGATTTTTCTGATGCCTTGAAACTTGAAACTGTTTTTTCTTCATATTAGGAGTCACAGGTATTATTCATAATCATTTGGATGGTTGTATTCCACTACAGATGATGGAGAGATGGACGTAATACAGAAATACCAATTTTCACAGGTATAACACGTTAGTATTATGTTAAAGAGACTATCTGAGAGTTAGTTATTATTGTAAAATTATATATATTGAAGGGGAGGAAATATTTTTTGTGACATGGCGTGTTGATGATGAAATAGGGGAATAAGAGCAAGCCAGGAATAAAAAGAGAACTTTGCACTCAAAATGAAGTAAGCTTTGGACTTGTACTGGAGGGAGATAATGGCACGTCTCATTAGAAACATGGAAGGAGATAATGATATTTTTCATTTTGGACATTATTAGAAAATATGTTAAAGTAAATGGTTTATAAATGAGAAATAATATCTCAATGTGTCATCAACTGGTTAATAGACATAAATATGTACAAGCATGTTAGCCAAATAATGCATGCTTATACTTTTGTTAGGTCTAGGTTGGCTCCACAACAATATGGTATATATTGTTGCTTCTTCTTATCTTTGTATGAATCATATAGATGCTTTAACATTTCATATATAAGTTGATTATCTTTTAAAATCTATTCTTGTTTTTTATGCATGGGAATTATGCTTCTACATAGAGGGCTTTAGAGTTGAGTCCTATGTTGGCATGTTCTTGTATGGAGAAAATGTATGCTTAGATTTTTCCTTGGTTTCAATTTTGGATGCATTGTAAAGGGTTTGTTTCAATGTCTCTAAAGTGAGGAACTCCATTTTTTGGACAAATGTAAGGCGATAATCCATGTGTGTATTTGAGTACATTGTGTTGCTCAAGGGTATTCTCATGTGAATGTGCAAAGTAGTTATAGAACTCATTGATCTAGCATTCAAATAAGTATTTCTTATTTTTGTATGCACTAAAACTCCATGTACCTTCCTCATAGTGTTTAAGAGATTTGTATTACTTTTATAAAATGCTAACAAAATGAATCTTGTATCTATGTTGTCCATTATGGTCCCTTTCATATATTTTTCCCAACCATTGATCTACTAGTAATCTCATTTGTGTTCTTTAATTTTTAACATCCTAAAATGTTAGAGGAGATAAATGTTTACCATTAAATAAAAGTTTGGTCAACATATAATGATTTCCCATTTCTTAAAAATAAAAGATATTAGATGACAATGTTGGCCATTAGATCAAAATTTGATCACTAGTTTTTATTGGACTATAGCCCCAAAACAATTATGACCATAAACTCATATACCCTTTGTAAATTCTTTAAAAAAAAGCTATTTGATTTCCTCATGATGAATAGTTTATGCTCCTTAATTTTTTATATAAATATATGTTGGAATTAGTATTCAATATTTTATTTACCTGGTAAATTAACTTTTTGCTTCCCAATTCAACTAGACCTTCTTCCAAAATAAAATCTAGTGAGACTTTATCATCTAACTCATAAAGATATTATGGTTTACATTGAAAATATATTCAAATATTAACATTTGAAAGAATAAAATACAAATACAAATCTAAAAACTTCATAGAAAAGAGGGATGCCTCTAGAGGTGAAAGAAATCCACTAATATAAGGAGATTCTTTATCTCTATAGATGCCTTGAGGCATAGTGAGGAGGACATTTTTTTCTAAATTCCCATCCTTAACCCAAGATAAAGCACTATCATACCTCAAACACTAATACATCACAAAACATTTTTTTTTATCATTTATTTAGAAAAATAGAAATTATAGAAAAGTCATTGTTGATCTCAAAAAGATTAAACCATTAGCATTCAAGTGTAGTAGGGTTAGTGTAATAACCCGATCAGTTAATCTCAAAATTCCTAAAAAAAAAAAATTGAAATTATATACATAAGAACTATTTACACACCATTTCAAGGCGGGGCCCTTCGGTTAGCTAGAAGTCTTTCACATTTAGGTCCGCAGTTCTAGTCTCAGTGGTCCGGGAGGGTGTGTCGCTAGCACCAGGATCCGCGTTAAAAAAATTTACGGTAGCGGAACTATTTGCAAAGTGAATCATTAAGTAAAGGCTTGCTCACCACTCGACCGTATTGGCATCATGAAGTTGCGTGGACTCTAGCCAAACCCCCGAGCAAGAATAGGACTACCAATAGACTTAGTTTGTTATTGATAGTCATAAAAGCTAAGATTTTGTAATTAGCGGGTATGCAACCCTTTCTAGGGTTCATATTCCCCAGACAGTTCATCATCGGCTGCCACCCTCTTAGGTGAGTAGGATTTGAACTCAAATTATAAATTATAAGCGCATTACGATTAAGTAATGGTAAATTACTAAATTATATTCATTTCCGTGTTACTTACAACCTAAGTTGTCATTGATATACTTTAGATAGATAAATAATTGCAATATAATTTACATCATGGAAATCTTCCTAAATACAAGAAATTTGAAATGAAAAATGAATACTAATTGGCATAGTCAAATTTACAATGCATGAGTATTCCAATCTACTTATTTGCTACATAGTGTAATTAAATGAGGATGATATATTTTTAAGTTCTTTCAAGGCTTTCAACATTCTGACTATAACCCCTAATCACTAAAATAATGAGATAAGTATGATTCAGAGTAAAAACATATGACGTGGTACAACTACCCTATCAAATCACATTAGAAGTTAACGGATAAAAAGTACCTTTTTATTATCATTCCATCTTGATCATACCTCCTGAGTGGACCTTAATTGATCAATAAATATGTTGACTATAAATAAGACATTTGTTATTACTATCATATCCTTCATTACATGAGAAATTCATTAGTTAAAAAGAATCGAAAGCAACACAACAATTCTAAAAAATGTCTATATATATTAAGAGGGGTCGTAATATGAAGAAGACATTACTATAATACATTAAGATAATGAATTCATAGTCTATTGTCTAATTCATTATCCATTTACTAATAGGAGTGTATCCTATACACATGCACTTGAAGATGTCATTCCTTACCAACTTACTCAAGAATGCAACATCTAATAATTAGGTGAAGTATTTAGGTTCAGAACCTAACATCAAATAAACATTAATAACTATCATGAAATGTTCAATCGAACAAGTCGTCTAGAAATGAATAGAACCCAATTCGACTAATCAATGGCCTTGCAATAAGAAACATGATGGTCAACCCAAATTGCCTTTGTAACCTAACCATGGTGGTAACCTTGCATCATCTATGATTATTTAGATTGATAGAAACTTACTAATTCAATAATGTGAGAGCTATTTGTACCTTACTAATCATAGAAAAGATATTTATTATATGTCAACTAACTTCTCAATCGGAGTTAAACCATAAAATTAAATGCTTAACAATCCAACTATCAAATATGTAATTTAAGAGAACCGATTAATTATTTACTAACTTAAAGAAGGGAGAGAAATAATGCTTTAGATGAAGTCAAATCATTTCGATTTCCTTACATGCTCGAGTTATTTTGATGACATACTATTCTATAAATAATCGTACATACTCAATATTTGGACTGCAAAATTAATTTAATTAACTACCCTCTAGTTATTTAATCTCATCGTTATCACTTCCTTTTTTTTATTTAATAGTTCATACAAGTCTTATCAATTTTAATAATATGATATAACCCCATTTTCCGTTATTCAACACAATACTTGTATTTAATATTAATTTTTTTTACTGATCAACAAAATATATAACCAATATTCAAATTTAAGCTATTATCCATTTTATTTATTTATTTATTTATTTGTTCTTGTCATATTAATAATAATAGGTTCTATTCAATATTTTAAAATTAACAAATACAATTTCCTACGAAAGAACAAGAACTCATTTCATATTGAAGAATTTAAAAATACAATATATTAGAATACCTAGACATGTGCTAAGTTCTATGCACTGAGACAACTACAAAACAGAGCATAAAGGTAAATGAATCCCATTAGATATTGCAGGTACAATAGGTCGGTTAGACATGTACGCGAAAATGAGGAAGCTTAGACAAGGCTCGCCTCAACCAGACGTTGTCTCATGAAGATCCATGAATTGGAGGATATGCACAAAATGGATTTGTTAATAAGGCTTTAAAACTTTTCAGCAATGCAATTAGCAGGTGTAAGACCAATTTCTGCATCTAATGCTAAAGAAAGATGTAAAATAAAATTAAGAAACCTTTGCCAAAATTTCTCTCTTCCTAAGCTAAAATGGAAGGGCTTTTTAAATAGGCTAAGGACGTCCTTCAAAGCACAATTAGAGGTAGATACGGTATGCATGCTAAAATGTAGAAGCATAAACCAAATACAGGACGGTTAGGTGCAGTGCCAAAGTCTGCCAGCAAGGGGAGCCAGAAGTGGAAACTTTGAAACAATGCATTAGTAATCATTACAGCACAAAGAAATGAGGAAATATACTAAACATTGTAATTACACCTACTCTAGTTCAAGCATAAAAACAAAGTAGTTGGATTGCTTCATAACTCTAGCAAGGTAAACAGAGAAGAACATTGGTTGTGTGCAAGATCAAATATTTTAAGGAAAATATTAATTAAGCTTACACAACCATTAGATTCAGGCAAAACCTAAGGCGAGATAGCAGGGGTCAATTCGACTCAAAGGCTGGCAGAAAATGCACCCAAATCTTTTACAATGATGTCAAGGGAACAAAGAATGATTAACCGAATAGTTGAGCATAAATTGTTTTCCATTCATGAGTGTAATCAACTTGATTTAGAATGTAGAATAGATCATACCTATGTATGTTTTCCTCGAACCCTGAATTCTTCCTCAGAGTCACCTCCAAAATCTGCGATAGCTCTGTGGAGCAGCTCCATCAAAACTGAGTGCTGGGGAATACATCTTCATCAGTTGGATTTATAGCCAGAAGCATCATAAATTTTGAGTATATTGTATGTGAAGCGGACAACGTGAATGGCATGGACGACTTGGGGCGGCAGAATTCAGCAGTGGATAGTTCTAGATGGTCGGTTGGTCTGTGCCGACAGTTTACATTGCTGATAATTAATCTACTTCCAATAAAGCCTACATCGTGGTATTAAATTTATTTCCTCTGACACTCAGACGTTTTAATTCATTCTAACATTACTCTTTTCTATTTCTAGAGTGAATGTATGAATTGCTCAAAGAAATAATAATAATCTATCTGTTATCGCAATTCTGGGAAATAAATAAATTTTGTAGCGAGTTTCATATCTCGACAAATTACCCCTAACCCGCCACCCCCCCAACAAGTTTTATCCTCAAGAAAAGAAAGGACCATAAATACTCTGATATACTACCAAAAGATACCCAACTATAATGATATGTGATATGATGAAAAGATCATTGATAGGTTTCCAAAAAAATAAAATACAGACTTACATTGATTGAGAGAATGCTCAGTTTAGCTTCAAAGAAAATAGTTGTACCACACTATGACTGGACTCTTAGATTTATAAGATATAACTAGATAAAACATAAGGGTAACAAAACTTATCATAAATTCATTTATTCTATAAAATACTGTTTTTTTTCAAAACGTTTTAAGGTAATAGCTGAATATTTATGATAGATAGTTGAAACAGTACTCATCATGAAGGTTCTAGATGGGGAAGGCGATAGTATTCAGCACGTGGTCGGCTGTGGACGGTTCTTGATGAGACTAGTCAGTGCATTTATTGGTCAGTTCCTTGACTCCATCAAGACATCGCCTTTGGTGACAACTCTAAGATCTTCTCAAGTCGTTGAGGTTTAAACTCAAACTCACTAAAAAAATGGGCGCAAACATTTGAACCATGAGCATCACTTGCTCAAAAATAAAATAAACTCATATTTTTTTACATCTTACTTTCAAACTTTATCTTGCTTCACAAATAGAAGGACGAACAATACCACTCATAAACCTAATTTCATCTTACACATGCCCAGGCTGGTATAAATTTCCTCAAATGGTGGAACGAGACCTTATCAAGACATATTGTGGACAAAAATATTGTTAGGATAATGTAATTTTATGTTGGTTTATCAAGAAAGAACATTAATTGAGATGAAAACAACTTAAAATCAAAACTATAAACAATGTTGCATTAAGGTGGTTTAACAAAGTCTCATGTATATGCATGCATGCACTTATTAAAATGTGTCAATATTTAATCCAACAAGAGATTCTAGACTTATCAAGAGACTCTCTAATGTAAGCAATATTTTTGCAACCAAAATAGTATAGTTATGATGTTATTAACAAGAATAGACATAGATGCAATACAAATGATGACAAACTAAGAGTAGAGTGCAAGGTGTATTTTTTTCCATTGCTACAAACACAACCATAAATTGATTATATACTATAAACATGTAAAAGAATAATAGTTCTCTTCTAAATTTATTTATTTATTTGACTATTAAATAAAATCATCTTAATTAACTTATAAATATTATTCCCCAAATTAAATGTCCCATTTTTAAAATTCATTCCCTTCCGAATTAACAAATCGAGCTGATAAAAGAGGAGCAATAGTATTTATTTATTATTTGCAATATTCATAATATTACTTATTTATTAAAATGATTGAGTAACTATTATTTTCCAAGAACTTAATTATTTTTATTAACATAATAACATTAGCTTAAATATATCATTTACTTAATAAGTTTTAGTTTTAAAATAAATCTAAAATGAATTAGATTTTCAAAAGAAGGGTCGTGACAACATGTCACCTCTACCATTGTACTTCTCAAACTTTGGCATTTCCATCCTTTGAGGTATGGGGACATTTAGAATGGTGAGAACTAAAGGACTATGGTGATAGTATGGTTTCAATGTAGATTGAGAGGCAAAGCTAGTTAGGTTAGACAATTGTGGTTGCATATGTCCCATGTTTTGTAACAAAGCATTCAAGACTAGATCAGTTGACAGAGCCTATCTAGTAGAGGTGGCGAAGGCTCGAGTTTCAAATACAGGGATCTCATATCCCAAAGGGACACAATTCACTCTGACTCTAGGACCATATGAAGGCATAGTGTTGGTATTATTGGTAGTGGTGAAATAAGGTATAAAAGTGAAATGCAAGAAATAGGAGCATGTAGTAGCAGGTTCCACCTTTTAGGAGATGGAACATACAAGGGGACTCATATTTCACTTATAATTCATTCAAGGGAACCCTAGAGATCTCAATCTAGGTATGGAATTAGGAAAAGAGATCTACAATAGGGTGTCCTAGGGGTGTGATTAAAGACAAAGGGGGTTCACCACCAAGCAAGGGCTTGGAAAGAATAAGATGCAAATGATATGCAAATATAGCTATGTAACCTAAGATATAAAACTGGGAATTAGAATAATGAACTTAGAAAGGATAGAGGGGCACCTGGAAAACTAAAGAAGCTTGAAATAAGGTCTGCACTCCTGAAAATATAACTTTTTATGCACACTAGGACTCATATGCCAATAGGGGCGATTTAGTCCCAGTTTAGGGTTTCGAGCCAAAACTAGAATCTGGAACTGGTAAACCAAGATCTACAGAAAATGCTTGAAATTCAGTATACTAGGACTCATATGCCACAAGTGGAAATTTAGTCCCACTATCAGGGTTGATTTGAAAATCTGATATCCTCTAGTGACTTCTTGTAGCTTCTCTCTCTCTCGATCTCTGAGTTTGAAATATTGAATTCTACTCTATAGATGACTTTTCGTGATCTTGTAATGTAGATGGCAACTTTGACAACTTTCTCCAAACTTTCTCTTTAATGGATCTTAAACCTAGATTTGCAAATCACACATCAGAGAGGGAAAAATGTTGTTTTGTTAGTGGATAGGGGTTTTCCTTGGTCAAACCTCATTTTGGTAATCAAACCTTGAAATGAAATCAAATCGAATGAAGGAATGATGAATGAACAAATATGCAATTTTGCAACTCACCAAACCCTTGTAACAAAGGCTGCAATCTTGTATGTAATGGATAGCATGAATTTAGATCTTGACGCTTGCTTGTATGTTATGGATCTTGAATTGAATGCTTGCTTGAATCATAAAAATCTACATCACAAATGTTACCTAAAAAACAAACATGATGCATGATGACTTTGACATGATGCTTGAATCTTGAATATAGTTCCAAAACACTTGATAATCAGCTCTTGAATGCTCTTGAATGCTCTTGTGATCATAAATTTTCTATAGGAATTCTCCCATCAATTTTCTAGTAGAAAATATGTGAAATAATGTTGTATTTATACTTGTTTATGCCAAATTTCCCAAAATTACAACACTACAAGCCGACATCAGATCTAGGCAAATAAAATCCCACTAAGAATTGAATTCAAAATTAGGTCCAAGCTAAGTGGGCCTCATATTCCAGTTGGGGTGTATGAGTCCCAATAGGCTAAGCTTAGGACACAAATTTCAAGAAAGATTAAGTTTAATGCCAAATTCAAGACTAGGCCTCAAAACTTAGGTGGGACCCATACACCTAAGGTGGCGTATGAGTCGTAGATCACTAAATCTAGGCCATACAACCCAAAATCATTAAATTATGATTGGTTATTTGATATGTGTTAGGATTATCCTCAGAAAGATGCATTAAATAAGGCTTGTGGATGCAAAATAGGGCCAAATAAGTCATAAAGAAGCCCAATTTTAGCAAGGAGGGCCCAAAAAAGTTTGAAAATGTAAAGGGATACATTTTTCTACAATACAAGAACGACTAGTGTCTACCATATGCACGAACAACCCTAGTATTGAAAAATACAATTATGTACTAGTGATTTATGATTGGATATCCTGGGGATTACCCAAATTAGAAATGTACAAGGGGATATTACTCTCTACCAAGTTAGTTATCCCTTGAAGTAGCTCAAGAATTTAGTGGTTTGAGATAAGTAGGTCTCTCAAACCACAAACGATAGGAGCAACTTGAGTGTATGTGTTATCTCTATTTATGAGATCGTCAAACTATTTTCATTCTCATCCAAAGACTAGACCTGCTCAAAGGGGACCTTGAGAGAAAAATCATGATCTATGGGAGAAGAACTAGTAGGAGGGGTGTTTGGTTGAGAGTTTTCTCAAACTTATGTTGATGGATGATTAGAATCAAAAGGGGGAGAATAACTATGTGATAGTCCTATGGTGAATTGATCAGACTCAGGACCTGAATAGGGTGGACTAAAATGTCTTCTTGAACCCATATCTAGATGTTAGAAACTTCTTCCATGTGTTTAGAAGTCATAGACTAGGTTTTTAAACTCGTAAAATTGTCACAACACTTGGTCTAACAAACATCCAAACTAGAGAGAATAAAATTTTCAACAAAAGATTAAGGTAAGGACAGTTCACGTCAGGTTCACCAAAATGTGGAGGAGTAAAATTGACACCCTCCCCATAAAGGGAAAATTTTCCTTGACTACCTCAAGGACCAAAGCTTAGGTGACAAAAAGGGAAGACAAGGAATTTTGTTTATATTTTGTATTTTATGATGAATTAAGAGATGAGAGTTTTAGAGACTAAAAGAGCAGGATTCAAAGGTCTCATGAGCAAACTGACAGGCTCTCAACCAAGGATGACAATGTGGTGCATGGATGTCCCCACAACATACTATAGTATCATACAAATAAAAAATAGAGTTCATTAACAGAGACAACGAAGAGCCTACTAACTATTCGACAACCAAAATCTCTAAAGTATACTAAACTAACAAAGTAACAAAAAAATAGAAATGGAAATGGTAAGCATAGATTAAATAAAATGAAAATAAAAAAGTGGAAAGGAAGAGAAGATCTCATAGGAGGTCCCATGAGTGAAGCCTCCCGCAATGCTCCCACTTTAAAACCTGCAAACATGGAAACAAAAAAATGGCTGGGGTTGTTGAATAGGACAACTGAGAGGGGGGGTGAATCAATTGTCGCCAAACTAGATACTTTAATTATTTACTAGAACAAGATATTGATACTGTTTAATTGATTAAACATTAAGTGAAAAACTGAAAGTCATCACATAAACATAGTAACACCAAATTTACATGCAAAACCCAATGAGGGAAAAACCATAGTGAGGATTAACTCATACTATAGAGAATATCAAAACTGATTACAAAAAGGCTTACTACTTGAGATAAGGTTCACTACCTGAGATAAGGCTCACTATCTGAAATAAGGACTCACTATCCACAAGGCTACAACTCGGAGATACAAAAGATGGCTAATTGCCATAATACAAGAGTTATTGCTTACTACCAAAAGTTGAAGTGATGGATTGCATCTTTCTTGTGCTGAGTTTAGTTCTGAATAAAGCTCTATATAAGTAGTACTGCATTTCAGTAGTCACTCAATAATTTTGTTTTGATCTTTAGCTGATGCACATACACTTTATTGTCTTTTCCTACTTTGCTTACTCTGATCTGCTGCACTCTCTCTTTCTTTCTATCTCTCTATCTGTCTATATCTATTCTCTTTTCTAGAGAGTCTCATATATATATATTATTTATCAATCAGGTTGGCATCATATAAGGTTAACACATTTCTTATGTTGGGAAAAACATCCATAAAACATAATTAGTCCACATAATATATTGCACACACTAAGCCAGCCAAGATCTGAATCATAGCTTGTCTCATGGTAAAACTAGACCTAAAAACCAACACATTGGACCAGCCAACATACCAAACCACATATAACGGTAATCTTCAATAGGAAATAGCTTCCGACAATCATCTCATACATTTAGTACTGTGTTGACATCAATGACAACCTGTTGACATTAATGACAATCATTTGATGCAATCCAATTTCCAATAGGAGCTACTTTAGGGGCTTGCCTTAGTCAAATCCTTGCATATATGTTCCCATTGCCAATAACAACTAGAGAGATAGATAAAAAAAATAGACAATTGATAGACAAGATAAAAATAATAAACGAGTTAGAATAATAATATGCTATCAATGTAAATATGATAATGCAATAGAAAGATTATGATTACCCTCCTTTGGTGAACGAGAATGCCAAAAGGAAGAGAATGCAACCTTCAAGTTTGTACAAGATGTGCCAAGAGTACCAAAGTGTTGGTATAGAGAGCCAAATGGAAGAAAGCAATGGAGAAAAAAATGGTGTAGTAGAGCAAGAATGCTTGAAAATGAAGGAGAAATGAGAGAGTGATCAAGAGAGAGTGAATGAATGAGATAATAGGAGGTTCAAATGAAGAAAATGCATGCAAAGGGGAATTTTTGACACATTTGCAAGATGCAGAGGCATTATACTTCATGAGAAGGTGGGAAGTGTAACATCCCAACGGCTACGTAGGCAAAAATCATTTTCAGATGTTTGTGCGACACACAGATGTCTACGTGTTATGCTAGCATCCATGACAAAAGTTCACTTAAACAACCAAAAATGAAGTGGTTAGGCACAACATTAAGGTTAGGTGAAGGGGATATTGCATTATCGAATTTACTAAAGGGGAGTTTATGGAATGCGACATTGCATAGGATGCAATTTTTGACATTACAATTATCAACCTAATCTATGCAAATAAATAAGGATATGCTACCCCTTTTATGGGGGGATTAAGAATATAAACTTATGTCGTATCATTATCATTTGTAGGATACTAAAGAATATCTGTATTCCTATTTCTAACTCATAATATTTAATTAATAATACCCTTCCCAATATACTCTTATAATTCTATGTACCTCTTATGTTTAAAAATTATTTCGTATGGGAATCAAAGTTTAGCTTGAATTCCAATGAGAGCATAATGTCAAGAAAACTACTATAACCGTCAAACATGAGGATGCCCCACTCTCATGTTTGGTTAATTTGTACCCAAATTCTATATTGCCATGTTCATGTCTTTCAATAACTTGACCAACTATATCAAACTATTATAATTAAATATCACATATTTACTATGTATACAAACTACCTATTTTTTTATATTATTTTTTATTTCTACTTTTTTATACTTAATGTTTTCTATCATATATTCAAAATATTTATTTTTAAATATAAATTAGAAGTTATTAAGATCTATGAAATACTAAATCCATTTTTAGATAACCATTCTTATAAAATATAAAAAATATTAATTCTTGAGAGTCTATCCTTCACCATCCACATGGAATGCCTCCAATATCCAACCCTATACCATAATTAATTTATCCTCTAAATCTCTTAATAAAAACCAGCATAACATCTCACATTTGATCAATTTTGATGAGTAAATATAGAACAAGTATTAAATTATAAATTATAAATAGAGTGAATATATTCACTTTAACCATAAATAAACTCTAAGGTGCGTCCTCCTTAAAAAAAGCCTTAAAAATAGATCCTACCATTCATCATACAAACTAGCCAAAAGTCATACCCTAATAAACTTTTTTTCAGCCGTGAACTTAAGCGAATAGAGTGAAAAAGAAAGGAGAGCGGCATCATTCTCGTTTTTTACCTTCACGCTCCCCACACCAGCAGCAACAGCAATTTCGTTTTGGTCTGCAGGCGCCATTTTTTTCTTTATGTTGAGCTTATGGTGAAGGTGGCATTTCTGCTTCCCATCATGAAATCTCTGAACGAAATTCCAAAGACCGCGGCTGTGCTGTTAATGATAGTGATATTGTTTTTTGGATCGTGTCATCATTGCCATCCTCTTCCATTTCTGCGGATCAGCCAGGATTTTGCCAATCATTATTCTACTTTCCATCTAGTAAGCGAGTTTTGCATGCTTTTAAAAGGTTTCAACTAGTTTTTTAACTTTTACGCTCTATTGTTAAGGAAAGCTCATCCAACTGGTAAAATCCTACGTTTTCAGAAAGCTGTTGCGAAGGTGGAGTCGAGTCTTATCAGAGCTCGGGCTTCCATAAGAAAAGCCACCCGCATGCCAACTTCTACTCACACCAATATCTATAGAAATGCAGCAGCATTTTACCGGTATAATTATTATCTATTGAATGTGGGATTTGATGATTGTTATGTACTGAATCTAATCAAACAGTTACTTATTCAGTTTACAGTAATAGATAGTTTTGTATGTGATTTAATTTGCAATGTATTTAGTATGGTAACAAAATCAGGTTAATGGGACCATAAGAAAAATGTGTTAAACTAAAAGTTTTTCCTTTTGGGTCTCTAATATTGAACGTTGAAGAAAGAATGAAGCTAAAATACTTTGAAAATTGAGAAATCTTAAAAGCTCTTGTATTCTCCCATACCCAGAACGTTGGGTAAAAGGGGTTTAAAACAAAAGTTACAGAGAGTGAAAAAGAAACATTTACAGAAAATAGAAACAACAAAGATAGAGTTTCTAAAGAAGAAGACTCTTTCCGTCTGCGATGACATCATCCGAAGAATCTGGGATTTCCGTGATCAGCGCTGGATGTTTCCATATGCCCCCGCAAGTTGAGCGTGGGTGTTTGTACGGTCAACTTGTCCCGAAGTAATGCAAATCGAGCAAAGCTCAACCCCTTAGTGAAGACATCTGCAACCTGATCTTTTGTAGAGATGAATCGAACAACAAGACCTTTGTTAGCAACTTTCTCACGAACAAAATGATAATCAATCTCAATGTGCTTAGTCTGTGCATGAAAGACTGGATTAGCCGTGAGATACGTAGCACCAAGATTGTCACACCACAAAATAGGGGGAGCAGTGGGAGAATATCCAAGTTCAGAGAGGAGGGATTGAATCCAAATTAGCTCAGTAGTGGCGATGGCAACTCCTCTAAATTCAACTTCAGTACTAGACCTTGAGACGGTCTTTTGTTTTCGAGCACTCCATGAAATTAGATTTGGGCCAAGGAAGATGCAGTAACTGCTAGTAGAACGGCGGTCATCGGGGCAGCCAACCCAATCTGAGTCAGAAAAGGCAGTAAGAGTGAGAGGGCTAGACTTGTTGAGTTGCAGGCCATAAGAGAGAGTTTCCTTTAGATACCTCAGGATACGCTTGACAGCGTTCCAATGATCATTAGTGGGCTGTTGCATAAACTGACATACCTTATTGACGACGAAAGCAATATCAGGTCTCGTAAGGGTGAGATACTGAAGAGCACCAACAACACTCCTATATAGAGTGGGATCGCTAAAGGTGGAGACGGTGAATTTAGACAACTTTTCTTGGCTGCAAATAGGAGTGCGAACCGGTTTTGCACCGTCCATCTTTGTCTTCTTGAGAAGATCAAGTGTATACTTCCTTTGAGATAGGAGAAGCCCTGTAGGAGTTGAAAGAGCTTCGATGCCCAAAAAATAATGGAGAGAGCCCAAGTCCTTTATGACAAAAGCTGACTGAAGTTGAGATATCAGAGCCTGAACACAGTCCATAGTAGATCCAGTAATGATAATATCGTTGACATAAACAAGCATAAAAACAGTGGAGTGGGCGGTTCGCTTAATGAATAGCGAAGTGTCAGCTTTGGAACCCACAAACCCAACCTATTGGAGAAAGGTGCTCAGGTGGTGGTACCAGGCCCATGGAGCTTGTTTGAGACCATAGAGAGACTTGTGGAGTCTACACACATGAGTAGGAAACTGGGGATCAATGTAGCTAGGTGGTTGCTTCATGTAAACCTCCTCCTCAAGGACACCATGGAGGAAAGCATTTTGAACATCGAGTTGGTGAAGGGGCCAACCCATAGAGAGTGCAATAGTGAGAACTGTACGAATGGTGCAGGGTTTGACCATAGGACTGAAAGTCTCCCCATAGTCAATTCCTTCCTGTTGATTGAACCCTTTGGCAACTAGTCATGCTTTGTAGCGATCAATTGAGCCATTTGCTTTCTTTTTCAATTTAAAAACCCATTTGCACCCAACAACATTTGAGTGGGGCTTGGGTGGGACTAGGCTCCACGTCCCATTCTGGAGAAGAGCATTAATTTCATTATCCATAGCCAAGCGCCACTGTGGGTCCACTTTGGCTTGGGAAAAACATGTGGGCTCATCAATATCATTAGGAGATAAGGGATGCTTAGTAGCACTGTATGCCTTGGGCCAAAAAATGCCATGTTTGGACCTTGTGACCATGGGATGCACATTCGTAGGAGGAACCATCGAGCTTGGTGAAGGTAACGGCAAAGGGGAGGAAGGGGGGTCATGGCTAGGAGATGGTGGGGCCGAAATCACTGAGGTGGGGGGAGCAGACTCAACTCGGGTAGGGGGGTCATGACGAGAAGAAGGTGAGGCATCTAGGGGGATAGAGAGACCATGGTGAGGTCCTTGCAAGGGAGGTGAAGACACACTAGATGCAGGTGAGTGATAAAGTGGGAGAGTGGATACAAGGGATGGTGCATAGATTGAGCCCGGTGATGGTGCGTTCTGGCGAGTAGCAAACGGATAGGTCCCTTCATCAAATACAACATGCTGAGAGATATACATCTTGTTGGTGGGAAGATGGAGACATTTATAGCCTTTGTGAACCAAGCTGTAACCCAAGAAGACACAAGGGAGAGAACATGAGTCCAGCTTATTAGAGTTGTAGGGACGAAGGTAGGGAAAACAAAGGCACCCAAAGACACACATCGCTCAATAGCCAGGACCTGTGTTAAACAGACACTGAAGGGGGGACCGATTGCTGAGGATGGGGGTGGGCAACCTCACCAAGTAATAGGCCATGAGGAAAGCATCGGTCCAATAGATGAAGGGAACAAAAGCCGTATGAAGGAGGGTAAGACCAGTGTCCACAATGTGCTTGTGTCAGTGCTCGGCTAAACCATTTTGTTGTGGGGTGTAGGGATAGGAAAAACGTTGTGTGATTCCCTGGGAGGCCAAAAAGGGTTTAAATTTAATAAATTCCCCCCCATTGTCGGATTGGAAAGTTTTGATTTTATGGCCAAGTAGATTCTCAATTTTAGTCTTGAAATTAATGAATGTAGGTAGTGCATCAGATTTATGAGATAATGGAAAGAGCCATGTATATCTACTGTAAATATCCACAAAAATTAAATCAAAACGAAATCCATCATATGAGACATAGGGAGAAGGACCACAAATATCGGAAACAATTAATTCCAAAGGATGCGTACAAATAGTAGAACTAGAAGTAAATGACAATTGGTTACTCTTACTGACTTGACATGGACTACAAAGACCCAATTTATTCTGACTAACAGGGAGCGACTTGACTCCGACAATATGCCGAACAGTTCGTGGCATAGGGTGACCTAAATGCTGATGCCATCTCTCAAGAGAAGTCCGTTCACCAACAAAGGCTGTAGAAGGGGTCTGAGAGGGTTGAGAAACACTCGAAGAGAGGCGATAGAGACCATCCTTATGCTGCCCGCGAAGAACTACCAGCCCTGTGCACCGATCCTTTACAAGGAAAAAGTGTGGATGAAATTCAAAAAAGATGTCATTGTCAGAGGCAAATTTTGAAATAGAGAGAAGGTTAGCCGTGACATTAGGAACATGCAAAATATCATTGAGATGAAATAAACATAAGGAATGATAAATTTGTGATCTACCAATGTGAGAAATAAAGAGTTTAGAGCCATTGCCAACGCGAAGCTTGTCAGGACCATCATACTCATGGCGAATCTGGAGGTTACTCAAGTCCGGGGTGACATGATTAGTAGCTCCACTATCAAGATACCAGTTAGGATCGACTGAAATCTGAGACGATGCATAGGAAGAAGACTGCTAATGAGGGACACCATAGTGATGATAGGGATAGGGTGTTGCCACGTATGCAGAGGGTGGGGCAGCCGATTGGGGCATCTCCTGATAGGTTTTATCAAATATGAACCAACAAGTGTTGGCTGTGTGGTTCTTAAGCCCGCAAAGCTGGCACGGTCCTGTTGCCTGAATAGGCATGGGTGGAGGACGTTGACCACGATAGGTGTTCCCACGGCCTCGATTATTGTGGTTCTTTCCGCGATTATTGTGCTGAGAAGAAGGATTGGGAGCACGATTACGGGTGGTGACATTGGCCACCGGGTGTTGCTGAAGGAGGGCCTGTTGGGCATCGATGCACATCTCAAAAGCGAGCAGATGGGCTTGAAAATCGTCCATATCAATGGTGTCAAGTGTGGCTGTCAGAGAAGTGACAACAACATCGTAGGCGGACTCGAGACCACTCAAGATAATCTGCTGCAGATCCGCATCGCAGACGGTTTGGCCTGAAGTTGCAAGGGAGTCAGCCATGGAAAGAGCACCCTTACGGATGGTCTGGAGTTCGCAACGAAGTTGCATGAGTCGTGCTTTGGAACGGGAAGCAAAGCGCTTCTCTAGGGCAAGCCAAACAACACGCAAGGTTTCAAGGCCAACAATAGTCGCTAGAGTATCGTGAGCAAGGGCAGAGAGCAACCATCCAAGAAGGATCTTGTCCTGCTTGCGCCAGGTAAGATAGGCAGGATTCGGCGTCGGATCTGTCGGAGAGAGAGTACGAGGGGGACAAACAATGGTCCCATCAATGTAGCCTTCCAGGTCATAGCCTTGGAGAAGTGGGAGAAATTGTGTGCGCCAGAGAAGGTAATTTTCACGATCCAGTTTGACAGAGATCGAGAGATCGCGTGGTGAAGGGGAATTGGTTGGAGAGCAGAGGAGGGTGGAGGTGGGGAGTGTGGAGAGTGTGGGGAGGTGGGTGTGTGAGCGGCACTAGTGGTAGAGGCGGCCATGACGGGAAGAACAAACAGGATGCAGGGCAAGGTGCGGGAAGAACAGAGAGTGCAGGCAGCAACGCAGAGGGGAGGGGAGATGGGCAAACAGCAACGCAGAGGATCGTTGCTCTGATACCATGAGAAATCTTAAAAGCTCTGTGTATTCTCCCATACCTAGAACATTGGGTAAAAGGGGTTTAAAACAAAAGTTACAGAGAGTGAAAAAGAAACATTTACAGAAAATAGAAACAGCAAAGACATAGTTTTTAAAGAAGAAGACTCTTTCCGTCTGCGATGAGATCTTCCGGAGAATCTGGGATTTCCGTGATCAGCGCTGGATGTTTCCATAAAAATAACTGGGTTCTCATTATAGTCCTTGAAGCAAACAAGAATCAGAAGTGTGATCCGAAACGATATTGAAAACTTATGAGATACCGTGTCTGAGAAGGAAAGGCGCACTGGTTCTGTGTGATACAAGAATTTTCTTCTTATTACAAGATCTTTGTTGTAATCTACAGGAGCTATGCAGAAATGGAAAAGCACTTCAAGATTTTCGTATACCCAGAAGGCGAGCCACCTCTCGTTCATTGGGGTCCCTGTAGAAGTATATATTCAACAGAATGTCGCTTCATTCAACAGCTAGAAATACCGGGGAGTCCATTTGTAACTTCACATCCAGAAGAAGCACAGGCTTTCTTTCTTCCTTTCAGCGTAGCAATGATGGTGAAGTTTATCTACAAGCACGAAACATACGAAATGCCAAAAGTAAGACTGTTTGTCAAGGACTACATTGATGGGGTGACCAGAAAGTATCCATATTGGAACCGCAGTCTGGGTGCTGATCACTTTATGCTATCTTTCCATGACTGGGTAAATAATTAATTATAAAAAACACATGACGGGCATGGAATTGCAATCCAGTCTAGTATACGTTCAATTCTCTGATTTTTTATTTTATTTTATTATTTGAAGTTGATGAACTCTCTGCAGTTTTTAAACAATTGTTGCAGGGCCCAATTACTTCTTTGGCAAATCCATTTCTGTACAACAACTCCATCCGCGTGCTCTGTAATGCAAACAGTTCAGAAGGGTTTAATCCCATGAAGGACGCAGCACTCCCGGAAATGAACTTGATAACAGATCATTACAGCAGCCATCGTATGTTTGGCGGTCGACCGCCATTGGAGCGTCCAATTCTAGCATTTTTTGCAGGTGCCAATCATGGAGTTGTGCGCCCTTTGTTGTTCAAACACTGGACTGGCCATGATCCTGATATTCAAGTTCATCAATATCTCCCAAAGGGCAAAAAACATACTACTTATCTCGAGTATATGAACAAAAGCAAGTTTTGCCTCTGTCCAAGTGGATACGAAGTGGCCAGTCCTCGCATTGTGGAGGCCATATATAGCGGGTGCGTGCCTGTAATAATTTCAGACCATTATGTTCTTCCTTTCAGTGATGTGTTGAATTGGGACACATTCTCTGTCTTCGTTCCACCACCTCAAATTCCATATCTGAAGAACATACTACAATCTATTCCCATGGAGACTTACGTAAAGCTGCATGTCAAGGTGAAGGAAGTCCAGAAGCACTTTCATATAAATCACCCCCCTAGAAAATATGACATGTTTCATATGATCTTCCATTCTGTCTGGCTGAGGCGACTGAATATCATTATACAAAAATAAGATTTCAACAATCACACTTGAGATCCTACCGTTTTCTTGCCCTTCCGTACTGTTGTCTAGCAAATTTTCCCAATCCTGTAAAGTACACAAATTTGACAATTTGTGTAAGCTCTTGTAATCTTTAGAAGTTTGTTATTGTTTCTATTACAGGTGACAAACAGGTTTAACATGGTATCTTATGAATGAACTTAAAATACATACTTATTAAAAATTGTAGTCGTCTAATTAAAATTCGATCGACTTTAAAAGTAAAACCCATATCACCCAATTCCTTGCTCAAGCCTCAGGAAAAAGCAAATTATCATATGAAACGAAAACGCGAGTGACAGGTAAACGTTATATCAAGCTATCGCACAACACGTAAAGAGAGTAGTGCCATGACACCGTAACAAAGGCCTACGAAACACCCCTGGTTAAATCTGGTTTATATTCAGAGTTTCTAAATAATTCCCCAAAAAAATGAAAATCGAAAGGTATATGCATTACGAGGCATGCATAGTACACCTGCAGAGCGTCTACATCGAGATTACTTATGTCCGACATTAATAGTGCCAGATTGTCATCGTTCCAGTCTTACGCCTGCAATTCTGCCAAAAAAGTGTTTATTAGAAATATGAATCCAAATGGTGAAGCAGGCGTAATATCAGAGATTGCATGAGCGCTGCCTGTGTGACACGTTATAAATTTAATCAACAGGTGCCAAATTTTTATGAGAAAGTTGCCGTCTGGTATGTTTTTGTGTGCTTCCACTTGGTTCTTTCAAATCCCATTAACCCCAGATGATCTGAGAGGATTTATATCTGCGATTCGACACATGTATCTCTTTAAAAATCCAGTTGATTGTTGTTTGTAGTGGATTCGTTGATCATTTATGAACCAAACTTTATGATATATTTGCTCACAACAAGAACATTGACAAAGGGAAGCTTTAAGATAAAAAACTTTAAAATGCTTTAAAAGAAGCAACCTCCAAATTTATATTGGCTCTTTTATCTTAACCCTTAAACTAAATGCTTATGGCGAAAATAGAGGAACTATCTACATTAAAGTTAAAAAGAGGTGATGCGCTAAATAATCATCATTTTAGTGATACACATTCATAAATATAAAAAATAATTTAAAATAAATAAAAATACAATTAATTCAAGAATTACAAGTAATGAAATCAAAATCTCTTTTTAAATTATGTTGATGATCACTTGATATTTTTTAAAGTTTTTTTAATATTTTATGCTTGTTATGCAAGTATTTTCTTTTGATTTTCTTTTGTTCCAAATTGTTACATAATAACTTCGAAACTTTCTTCTATGTAGTTAGCTTGTTCATCATATTTCTTTCAATGTGGCTAGCTTGTTCATCACATTTCTCTCAACATGGATATTATGATATTGCAGTAAACTCTTCTTTAATATCGAGAGCATCAAACAATATTTTACTATGTATTTGATGGTGGTTATGATTTCTAACTTTTTTTAACCTTTGGCACATCATATATAAGTTTGTCCACCTTCAAAGTCTAAAAATTCCTTCAATCTAGACCTTAACTTTGTTACTTTAGTTTTCTCTTTCTTTTTCCCCTCTTTGTAAATCCCAGAGCACTTGGGGAATTCCCTATTTGTTTCTCCCAGTTGAGAATGAGTTGGCTTTAACTTTACTACCTTAGCTTTCTCTTTTTTTTGTGGGGGGAATTGGGTTCCCACCAACCCTTTGATTAATTTTAGCTTTTCAAATCAATGATAAGTGATTTTTTTTAGCCTATCATAAATAAAAGGCTTCTAGTATCTAAGATTTTAGCATTTATGACTAATAAATAGTCTCAAATAATCAATTTAAACTTTTGAGACCAACAATGTGTGAAAATTTCAAAAACTATAAAAAATAAAATGTCTCCAAGAATCTTGCAACTAGAAACTAGAACACATAAATAGTGGCAAAGCTTTTCATATAAGGATTAGCTTTATATTTATTCTATAGGCCTAAGCTATTACTTGATCAAGAATTGATCAATGATTGGAAGACCATCACAATAATCTTCTGAACTAGTTTAGGGAATGTAGCTTATTTGGTAGGGAGACCTTATTATATCAATCTAAAATTAATTATTCATGTTCATAGGACTCATTTCTAGGGCGGGGGTTTAAATAGGTGTGTATCATGTACTTGGTATTGAGGGAAATGTGTTATTTTGACCTTATTATCTCTTTCTAAGCATCATCAATTATTCATGTTCATAGGACTCATTTCTAGGGTGAGGGTTTAAATAGGTGTGTATCATGTGCTTGGTATTGAGGGAAATGTGTTATTTTGACCTTATTATCTCTTTCTAAGCATCATCAATGGAATTTGTGAATTAAGTTTTAATGATATTGAAATGTGGAGGGTTTGTTATTGAAAGGAATGTGGTATTTTGACCTTCTTAAGAATTATCATCAATTGGTAATTGGATTTGCAAGATTTTATGACATTAAATTTTGTACCACTTTTTATATGAACATATTTAGACTACAAAAAATCATCTAGTGTATCATAAATTCAAGATTTGGTAAAGGTTTTATAGAATTAGTTATATATTTTGGATGGTTGGGATTAGAGGCCAACCTTGAAATGTAGAAGTATCATAATTCATTTAATTAGATTGAAATAATCACCTTTGGTTATTCTCTAGTTAGGTCTTCATGGAGGTTGAAGAACTTTGTACATTGACATTGGATTTATTTGGTTCATCTATTAGGCCAATTCAAATAAATATAGCGGAGTCACTTCATAAAATTAGCTCATATCAATTTTTTTCATAGATTATTAAATTATACCCCTAATTTTCATTTCTACTTCCACATAATGAACATTTTAATACTCCTCCTAGTACATAATTCCCACTAAAATATCTGTTATTTTTTCATTGCATTCTAATTATCAAAATCATAATGATATTTTTATACCCCTATTTATTTATATTTCTTATTTGTATAGCTAAAAAATGAATTTCCACCAATATTATACCAAGGTCCAAATGAAAAGTCTTGAATGAATTTTACTATAGATTATGAAAATAAAATGCATTAAAAATATATTCCTATAATATTTTTGCATTGACTCCTAGTGAAAAATCTAATTGATTTTTTTTAGGGATGACTATTTGATGTGAATATATGATTATTCTCGGCTTCCTTTAAATGTTTAGATTAAGAAAAAAATTAATAACTAAACATAGTAAACTATAAGAAACTAGAAATATAATTGTTCATCCATCTCACATTTACCCATAAAAATTGAAAATTTTACCTTAAATCATATCACGTTGTTATCCTTTAAATTAATTATACACATACATACATGCACACACATGAATTTTTGTACACACATATCCTCCCTAGCTAAAGGTGAAATATTTTAATCTTATAATGCACTCTAAGTGCTAGCATACAAATCATTACCTTCACCACATGATTTCTTTGAATTACTATTTCTAAACTTTCTTATTTCTACTAAAATTAGATGCAAAATAATTCTTTCAAAATTATTTCTATCCATAAGATATGTTGGGAAATGTATCTCAACCTTTCTCCTAATGTTAAGATTACAAAAGATGCAATTTTTAAATACAAAATGGAAAATCTCAATTTCTAGGCCAGAGGATAGGTTTTTGACCAAAAAAAAGAGTTTAGTTTCTTGGCACCTCCTGTAGGAGTGCTCATTGCATAGATCTCTTTGAGTAATCCATTTTAAAATAAAAAGAGACTAGTTGATATACTAGATCTAATGTTATGGCATCCAAAAGTTTGTATAAAAAATATAATAAGTTGTTATATGCATAAAAGATTTGTAAAGGGAAGTGATGTAGAGAGGGTTCTGACCTATCAAAACTCATCTCAAATTCATAAGAAACCACTTCCTCAAAATAGATTCAAACAATGTTAAAACAATGACAAGATTGTAAATTTTTTATTGCCAACAATTACCAAGGTTACAAGAAATCAAAGAAAACTAAATTACAATCATGACAGCTCCTAGGACTGATATAAAAAATCTGAGATCAGACTTTGAAGTCTAAGACATTCAAAAAAATAATTCATATATATGACCTCATCAAACCCTCAACTTCTTGAAGCATCAATTTCTCTTCTTTTTGCAATTTTCTATAGAAAATCAAAACACTTGATGAACTTGTAACCCTTGAAAAATTATTTGTTGTTGTAAATATCTTCTCAAACCTATAATAAACCTAAAATAACAATTTACACAACCCTCCTAGGAAAATAACTATGCTTGCAACAACAACCTTCAAATTCTAACCAAGAATGGCTACCAAAACATAGTCCAAATTTCCTGTAATCTTGAAAAACAAGCTCCATAAACTTCTCCATAAAAAATCCATGAAAAAGTTGGGAAGAACCCTCCAAAAATGCAACCTTTAATAATATTAAAAAATATTTCTTAAACCCACTCCCACAAAAATTTCCAATATGGGAGTCCATTCCTAGAGTTAAGGGAAGTTTCTAATGTAACCCCTGCCAACTCACCTTGGATGCCCACTTTTGCATGCATG
The DNA here is from genome assembly GCA_007258455.2 of Sequoia sempervirens. Classification (NCBI taxonomy): domain Eukaryota; kingdom Viridiplantae; phylum Streptophyta; class Pinopsida; order Cupressales; family Cupressaceae; genus Sequoia; species Sequoia sempervirens. The sequence goes on from VDFB02281291.1 coordinate 302,780, forward strand.
ATTTTAGGAAGTTTGAAATGCATTATTCCAAATCATACTCCCTCAAAGACCCACACCCAAGAATACTTATTAACAATTTTTAATATTAAATAATTTCCAAAATACCCCTAATAAAAGGGTAATTCTTTAGTATTTAACTTAGTCTAACTTTGCAAATTACCTCACGAAGCTAATCACCTACCAAACCTTAGGAAATTGAATTAAAATATTTTTTTTTGATGCAAAATAGCTTTCCAGCCATGAATGCTCCTGCATTAGACACCTGAAGTAGGAAAAATTTTGTGAATAGGGATTTCATAGAATGGGGTTGAGTGGTAGTATCACCCTTTTGGATTGCAAGCAATCCTCAACAAACTCCATCACTGAATTAGACAAAAGAATTTCTTCCTTTGCCTCTTCTAACACTTAACTGGGACACTTGTCGTCCTCCTCCACCAAGTGTGCTCCTTATTCCTCCTTCCTCTCATGGACTCACATCCACCATAGATCATCCTAATCCTCCAAAGGCTTCCTCTTATCATCGTCTCCTTTGTGGGATCCAACCCACCACAAACCAACCACCTCCACCAAATGTTGGATGCACAATATCTCACAACTTCTACATACAGATATGCAACATCTATAGTTCACTCTATCACTACACAGTGCCCCTCTCGTTCTTTACTCATTTCAACATGAAAATTCATTGCAAATTCAACATTAAAAAGCTCATTAACCTTTACCTCTATGACTTCTACTATTACAACTTCCTCTTCCTCTGCTGCAACTTGTCTCTCTTTTTCAAGGTTTACACCTTCAATCTGCGCCTCCAT